>DVZL01007216.1:0-10872 GCA_018236625.1 Lasaia peninsularis | reverse complement strand
AGTCCCTGTTCAATTTTTTGTTTGGACACTTTAGTGTTTTTTTAATTATGTCCCGGCATCATCATCTCGGATATTTCCTTATTTACCATTCTCTTCAAAATCGAAAAATATATTTGTTACATTTTTTTCTTGCAGTTATCCAGAATATATTTTTATTTAAAAGCAATAAATTACGAGGTTTGATAATAGAAAGATTATTTAATATAAAATGATTACGTGATGGAACAGGTAGGTCACCCAGTCTATTGTCGTTGTTGTCGATGTGAAGCTGGGGCTGACAAACTACTGTCGTATGCGCAAACTAATGACGTACCTACCCGTACACTATTTCTCTGCTTGACGGTGCTGAAAGTGGCAGGTTATTTTAGCGTGGCGAAAAGCTAGCATTTGACACTTTTCAACATTAAAATATATTGGATAGTAAATAAGTGCCGATGTTTTAACGATACTGCCTAGATTTACTGTTCTATTATCATATTAGGTACTAATTCTACATCTTTCGTAATTACGCTTGCACTAATTCAATTTCGATAAAATATAGATGAATCCTTGTCTATCTTGTTTTAGGTTTGGTGAAGTAGTTTTAAGAACTTATCAAATACTTAATATAAATCCGGTGATAATATGAAATACAAGTCATCTTTTGTGTTTGTAAGTTTTTTACCCTTTGAAGTTTGAACTCGAACACACAGAACTAAAGAAATTTGACGTGATAACAGAAACGAGTGAAGCGGTGTATCAATTCAACATATTTCAACAAACACTAAGTTACTATTTTCCTCTTTCCAGAACCATGGCATACTTCTGGATACTAGTCTCCTTGTCCTGGATCGCTGCAGCCAGTCCTCAATACATCAACACGGCAGGCACTGGAGCTGAAACACTGATGGACCCACTAGACTTTACTTTACAATACCCACCATTACCGTACGTCAATTACTTAAACATGCCTCAAACACGAACTGATTATGAAACCTTTCAAAATGGAGAAACCATCCGGCAATTCTACCCAGATAGTCATGGTGAAAGAAAACGACGAACTGCTGAAGATATAGACGAAATAGACAAACGGTGGCAGCCCAACCTTATTGACAAAGATAAAACTATTTATATTCGTAATGACAACAATCCATTTATTGTGGGTTTTGATGTAGATGATAATTCCACAAAAGTTCCACAAACTTCCAAGTTTATCAGTGAGGCAGATAAGAAAAGTTTTAGTCCCTGGGGTGGCAAAAGATCCAAAGCGGTTGAGCACATGTGGTCTTGGAAAAGATCACCTGGAATTAGAGAACCAAACATGCCGAAACGAGTTAGATTCAGTCCATGGGGTGGTAAAAGAAGTGGTCAAATGGTTTATAAACCGGGGACAAAGGGATCGAAGATAATATTTTCAGCGTCTGTTCCGGAATTAACGAGGATTGTGTCTAACTACTCTCCTAATGATGACAGACTTCATTTAGCTGGTTTTCAATTGGTGCCTTCGATGGATAAAAGGAATCCACTCAGAATTTTAGCCCTGAGTACGCAAATGGATGAAAGAACATTTCGAGACTCATTGCCGTTTAAAACTTTCTCCGATGCATTACCAAAAATATTCAAACCTGGTCATCCATATTTAGACGTAAATCTCAACAAAGATGGCAAAAGAAAGGTCAAGTTTAGCGCTTGGGGAGGAAAACGCTCACCACCTATAATAGGACCTATTTGGGCTCCAGCATCTGATGACCTTAAAGATTCAGCTTTGGACACAATAGTCCTAATACGAAAAAATGAAAATGTCGAGGAACCAAAAACGATATAAAATGTTTAGCTTTAATTTAGAGACTGTAGTTCATTGGTGATATTTAAGCAAACTATGTAAGTGCCATATTTTATTGAATCGTGGATAGTCTTTGGCAAATTGGCTGGATTTGTCGAAGACTCTTAAGGTACTTGCATGGAGTGGATTTATTTTGGTATTAATGTCAGGATATCTATTAAAGCAATTCAATACAATTTCTAGGAAATAACTTGAATTCCTAAATTATGAAGATGAAAAATATTTAAGTTGTCATGCACACATTGCTTAAGAATTATATAGATACGGTCCCAAAAACAATTCGTGTTTTTCAATTAAGTTTACCTTTCATTAAACACAAATATAACGATCTACTGGAGTGTTATATTATAAGAATAAGAAAATTAAAAACAACTATTACAATCACATTACGTTTCATTGACTAAATTTCATTAGGTACTTTACCTTATGAATCTACATTAATTCTTATCACGAAAAAAATGACCTACAATCAAAAATGGAAACCAAACTACATAAGCGTTTACGAGCTGTAATTACATAGTCTTTCTCAGGTCAGGTCATTGTTCAATGTGTAACCTTTAGCTTCATGCTTTGTCTTGATTTGGGTTTGATTTCCATCTTTGAGCTTAAGATGTCGCTACAGCAAATCTCAGATCTCCATTTGCATTTATTTATGCCTTATGGACAGAAAGGATCGGTACCTATCATGGTCTCATAAAAGTAAACATCTTAAATAAATCTTATAATTCTGATTCGAAAGAAAATTAATGTTAACTCGACAGCGGATTAAGAAGCATCATTTGTATTCATGGTGAACAAAGAATGTATGAGTAAATGTAGTTATATAACCAACATTAAAGTAATAATAAAATATTCAGTTCTTATTTTGCATTTTACTTGTATCATTTTAAATGACATCACGTGGCACGACAAAAAAAAAGACAAAATTGCTCGTGTATTCTGTGAGGGTTGTGCTGACCGACTTGTTTGTAGGAAGAGAGTAATGAATGTGGAGGAAGCTAGGCAAGCATGTAGAGTTGACACTTGGCACTCGATACTCTTTACCTATCTTACAAGCCTACGCCTACGATAAATAAAGCTGTAGCGACCTACTATTTTTTTTGCAAATTTGAAGCGAAAAGTAAAAATACGAAAAATTTAAGCGATCTAATAATAATAATAACTAAAATATGGTAGCGACCGTTTAGTTTAGAACTGGACGCCTCTTTCTCAAGTTTTTTGTACTGGAGCTCAGAGAGCTACGTCAGCTACGTGCGTATACGTAACACCGTGAATATATATTCAATAACTTTGGTACTAGGTACTGGTCCAGATTCCAGATATGAATATCGTCCTACCTACACCTACCGCCAAAACCGAAGCTCAACATTCTGTACACAGGTTGACAAACAAAAATTATTGCCTTTAGTCCATAGATGGCGCGTATTTTGTTTAACAAAGTATTAATAGGTAATTGTATAATATTATATAAAGAGGAAACCTTTGCATTTTTTGTATGTTTGTATTGAATAGGCTCAAAAACTACTGGACCGATTTCAAATTTTCTTTTACCATTACTTAGAGGGATTCTTCCGAACCCATATAGGCTATATTTTATCCCGGAAAATAGATAGGATTTTTCGTAGTAGTGAAAATTGTGGAGTAAGTCGACGAAAAAACTGCCGTACGTTAACGATTCTCGCGAACTCTGCCTAAATGGTTAGAGATGTATGGTTGACTTCCATAGAAAAGTTGTAGAACTCAATAATGCCTACCAAAAAGTCCGCGATAGTATAAATCAAACATTTATATTTTAGCCATTATAACCACTTTTCCACAAAATAAAAGTAACTATGTATGATATTCACACGCGGGTGAAGCCGTAGGCAACAGCTAGTGTAAAATATTTTGAAACCCTTGATACTTGGCTGTAGGAACAAGCTGAATTTAAAAGCTTATAAGTCCTTGATACTTGGTTGCTTAGTAGACGTTTCTATGGTTTTACTTATAGGATTTCCAGGGTTGACAAAATGAGCTGATTGATGATAATGATGTCTTTGAACGCCTTTCAAACTAAAGACAATGCACAGTAATCGGGCCCGTCGTTTATGAGCTATGATTACAGAGACACACATACCTACTAAAACTCACTCTTCCTTCACCGACATACGTCAGTACACAAATCACCAGACACTAAAACAACTGAATGACATTGGCTACACAGTATCGGTTAATACGCGAGATAATATTACACAAATGTAATATAACCCCAAATAAGTAATCAAAATATATACTTGTGTTATGGATTTTAGACATAGGATTACTCATACAGGATGTTTAAAAACGGTGTGATAATATTGAAACACATCGTACACATCGATACACATCGTATCTTGAATCACATGCCTCAAAATTCTAATCACAACTTTTTTTTACCAAACAAAAAAAAATATTTTTTTTGTGACGACCCTAGCATCGCTACATCGCTAAGTACACATTTTCGCTGCGTACCTAAGGCGTTAAACCCATAGTAAATTGTAAGTAGAAATTGTATTAGTAGTGTCATTGTAATAGTAATATCATTGACACCTTTAAGTTCAATGACACTACAATCAATTGACATGTCAGCTGTAGGGTTGGTACTCTTTTAGTTTTCGTTAAAATTCAAACTGCAATTACTCGAAATCTACGATACATATAATATTGAAACCTTTTGAGGTGGATTCTAAATATCCCTAGGTATATACAGTTTAAGTATTATTACGCCGTTTTGAAACAGCCTGTATATGGGCTTATTACGAAATTAATGTGTAGCATATAAAGTAATAATATGTCCTATGTTTTTTAAAGTAAAACAATAGTAAATTTGTAATTCATGACGTGTTCCGCGCGGTGCGCGTGGTGGGGTTGTCACAACTGTTGTTATGAAATTATCTGAATATTCTCCGATCATTTAATAACTACTGATTAATTTTTTATATTCAAAGACACGATATGTTTTTCGTGGTGTATGGACACCACGGATGATACTGAAGCGTTTCTGTCTTAGGCCTCGGTGATATTTGTTTGTGTGCCGCTCCTCACGCGCGGGCTGCGACAGTTGGCTGTGGTACAAGTCCCAGCGACCTCTTCGTCTCTGCATACTTATAACATATACCTATTGTAATATATTTTATGTGTAGTAAAATTTAGCAAAAAATACTTTAAAACAACTTAAAAAAAGGAGGAGTTTCTCGTTTCCACCGCATTCTTTATACATGTGCCTAATGGCAAAACATTTTTACTATATTAAAATCCATAATAATTCCTTTTTAACTGATTTTTCTTGTTCTAATACAAATAATTTATACTATATTATACTCTACTAATGTGCGTACCGTCTCGTTCTGACGATTAGTATTTAATTTACATTCTCGACGCGGCGGGCGGAGGTACCTGTGATGAGCCGACCCACGATGAGCCGACGATATTGGATTACGAAACGGATACGGAACCCTAAAAAGCAACACAGTTCGTGTTCGACATTAAACACGTGCTAACGGGTAAAGTTTTAATCGAGAGTACGTCATTTCAAGTTTATTAAAAACCGATTGCCGCAAATTCCGTGACGTGTTAAAATTGGTAATCCCTCTTAAATTGCTCATCTGATGCTTAATTACATACACGCGAGGGCGTCTCCCGGCAACACCCCCAGGTGCCACGGAGCCACGTCAAAAACTGGCTTAGAATTGTGTGCGTTGGGGACCGAATGGGGGGGAAGAAGTTTTATGAGAAAATAATAACTTATAACCTTATATTACATGTATATTATTTTATTTTTAAGTGTGAAGAAAATTTTTTTAATTTGTTTTCTTTTTGTACCACGCAAGTTAATTTTTTTAACCAAGGTACGTAGTCAAGTAGTTAAACAAGGTAATTTTGTCATTTTGGAAACTAAAACTTAATTCCCTACTGTGTTGCTTTTGTGGGTTGGTTCTAGTTTGGTAATATGTCCAATTACAGCGACTTCTACGGTTGGCGGGCTAGCGTATAAACTAGAAAAACTCATCAAAACAAGTCGCCCTACTCGAGAATTGGCCCTAGGATCTCGTGCGTCAAAATTGGATGTCGGCAACTCTCTTATAAACATAATATCGATACATTTACAATAGGTAACTTGTTGTTAATTTATTTAACGTGGTATTTTGTAGTATTTGTATATAAACGAATTTTATGAAAATATTAGCATATATAAAACCAGTCTCACCAGAAGAGCCTTACAAAAGTAAAAATAATAAGCTTGCCTTTACGAACTGCACATAGCTAAGTATCGTGCAGAGCTAATGTGTGTGTGGGCTTTGTGCGGTACAGTCGAGGTCTTTTTTTAATTTCACACGTCGCCAGGCCTGTGTGGGTAATTAGTGCTCAATTCGTCTATTCAGAGCCATTCCCGAGTGAGGCACTCACACCCGTCGCGCCTCGCGTACCCGCCATTGGCCCCAACTACGGAAATATTCATAAAATGGTTCATTCATTTTTATTTTAAACTTTACAACTTTTATATTTCTTGTATTTCATACATTAGTACTGTAGTAGATCTTTGAGATGACCTTACTTACTATACGTCTAGTATAATAAAGTTGCAATTTCGCGAAGATAACGTTATTAAATAAAAGCAAAAATACTAAAAGAAACCCACTACAAGAATACAGTAGAGAGATCGAACGGATATGTTTCTCAGGTTGTGGTATTATTTAAAATATTGGAAGGAAAATAAGCAGTTTGATTCCCTGATAAGCCTATAAATGCTGATAGCAACTCCGACTTAAAAGATGTTAACGTTGTGTTGCCGATGACAGGGGAGGACCTTTTGTTTTAATTGTATTGCCACAAAATGGTTTCGCGACGCGCAGGAATATAGTTATTTTTGGAAATAAATAAAAATGGAATATCGTCAAGTATGCGCTCGTTAAAAGAGTGTCACTCACTTCCGGCCGACTTCCTCGATTTAATTGTTTGACAAGTTTATTTCATAAAGGGCACGCGAGGAGGGCCTGTGTGCGTCCTGAGGGTACGTACACCCGGGATACGACACGGAAATATATTATTATTCGGTACGAAAACTCATTGACACCCCGTGTTGGTCCAGAAACCCAAAGTAGAGTAGTATTATTAATCTGCCTCCCTAACAGGCAGCTCGCAAGAGGCGACCATAGGTTAAACTGGGTGATCACCGACAAGGTGGTAGATTGCTGTGCAGCAACTCGTAGGGATGTACTGCATTAACTAATTCTGCCACCGTCATGAGATTGGCGTGTTCCTGTCCGGGGGGTAGGCCTGACATTCCGACCACAGGACAACGACGCATCTACATTTATGACGACTATAGTCCACGGTTGCCTTCTACCGTCAGGAGAACGGTGTGCTTGTACCCTGTCTTTTCATTTCTTTGTATTCTCTTGTTCTTTGTATTTCCATTGTGTGAACCTCGGTGGCTCGGTGGCTGGCGGTACGCGCTTCGGACTTCCATTTCGGTAGTCCTGGTTCAAACCCCGCCATGATATGATATGATGCCACCTTTCTAACTTAAGTATTTTTTTAAGTGCTATATCGCTATTAATTGTGAAGTAGCAATTGCTAATATGACAATTGATTAAATAGAAAGTTAGTAATTTTAAAAAAAAATATCGTCACGCCAAGTTCGTCAAAGGAGTAAGCAGAAGCACATACTTGTGTATCCACAACTAGCCGTGAAAAACTCATAGAACAAGTTGCCCTGGCCGGAAATACAAACCGGGACAGAGGTGATCAATATTTATATAAAACTAGCTGTTCCCGCGACTTCGTCCGCGTTTTTATTTAGTTGTTTTATTATACCTACACATTCCTAAAACAAAATTCAAAAATAAAAGTAACCTCAGCCATTCTTTATTGAATTAGCTATCTGCTAGTGAAAGACCCGTCAAAATCGGTCCAGTCGTTTCAGAGATCAGAGAGCACAAACAGTCAGACAGACAGACATAAAAAATCAAAAAAAAAAAATTTTGTATAAGTACCTTGTATGTACACGTACATAATAATATGCTTTAAGTAAAAAGGGGTTTATTTTAATATTACTTGGATTGGAGTGTATGCTATTTTATTATTTTTGTAGTTTAAAATTTAATACCAAACCTGAAAATACATGGCGCTGTGCATTTTTACATTGCGTCTCAATCGACTCAGCCTTAATATGTAATCGGCCAATCCCCACTACCTCAAGCACACCAATTTTATTTATTATTTACTCCCATGTTAGGTCGTTGCATTAGGCAAGAGTAAATGTTGTCTCAACAAGAAATGAAACTTGCGATATAATATCTGAGACAAATAGTAAAGCCAACTAAACAAATAATGTTCCCCGTCACCATTCAGAGCCATCGCGACGGAAGATCATTCTATTCACCCACCAGAGCTGCACTCGCTCCGCCATGTTCACTGCCGCCAAATGCCACTCGTCAAATCAGATGGTTCACACTGTCAATTATATTTCTTTTGTACCTTCTCCTGTAGAGGCTTAATTAAAATTTTACGCTTCTCTTGCACGTTTTTGAATGGCAACATTTTTGTTTTACACTTTCGAAGTGTGAACTGTTTGAGCCATCAGATTGTTTTCACTTCTGCCCTGTTGAATCCATTTTCATTTAATTAGCATTTGTTTTGTATTTTTAACTCTTCCTTGTTTTTGTGTTATTGATTTGTTAGTTAGTAGCATTGAAAGGGCTTTTTGTCTGTGCGAATGTACAGTTACGGCCAAATATGTCCGTCATTATGTTACGCGCGATATAAAAAGTGTCGACTTTAGGGTCTAGTGGGGTATTTGTTGGGAATCGTTATTGTTAACAGAAAACTTTTTTTACTATTTATTTTAATAAAGAAAACTCCGTTCTGTAGTTTAACATGCACGGTTTCACGTAATATACCTAACATTTATAGTTGAAATAGATTTTTTAAACAGCCTAATAGCCGAATTAAGTAGGAGTAACTGAGGCTACTCTTATTTAATTACATCGAAACGCGAACGAAGTCGCGAGCTCAGCTCCTTGTACTGACCATTATAATCAGTATGTATATAGATTACATTTCAAACACAGTTGAACCACGTAATACTCGTTTCGAGCTATTATTTTCATCTTTACGTGTGCTTATTTTGTGACACTTTAGGAAACTTCTACACATTTTCTGTGAAATACGTAAATACATGGCCATAATGGCGGTAGGAGTCGTATTGGCCTGAGTGTAATTTGGTGAAATTGCATCGACTACATCCCTTTTACAGAAGTCCAAACTGTAACCTAAGCTAAAGATAATAATGGGTTTACTTGTTTTCTTTATTTAAATTTGATTTACGTATAGTGAAAGATTGACCCCGTGTCAATCCCCGTGTGCGGACCAACACACACATATGTGGGTGTCG
This sequence comes from Lasaia peninsularis, assembly GCA_018236625.1. Lineage (NCBI taxonomy): Eukaryota > Metazoa > Arthropoda > Insecta > Lepidoptera > Riodinidae > Lasaia > Lasaia peninsularis. Next base: position 1,636 of record DVZL01007216.1, on the reverse strand, counting down.
GAAAATAAACGCTTTTAATACTGTATGTTTTATTTATTATACCTAAAGCGAAATCTATTAACAACTGTTCGGTAAACTAATTCCTTATTATTGTTGCAGAAAAATAATATCCAACAATTGAAAGAAGAGATAAAGGAAAAACTCCCTCCGTCTGAAAATCTCAAACCGGTACCGCCTCCAACTGCACCAGGATTAGCGCCACCTGGCGGTGAAACATTGAAGAGGAGTAAAAAGAACCGTCCAGCCCCTCAACCACCTAGACCTTCGGATCTGGAGATCAGAGCGCCTTCGGAACTTCTAGTGGGTGTTCCGGGGGCTCTTAAAACCCAGTGGAAGCACCAGCCGTTTGTCTTGGTCACTGGTGCTGTAACTTACGTAGCTAATGTAAGTTTTAATAAAATTTGAAGACATTTTTTTATGTTTTGTCTTTGTGGTGGAGTGGCGGCGGTGTCCCACTTTGACGCACGAGATTCTGGGTTCAATTCCCGGGGAGGGCAACTTATTCGTATAAGTTTTTTCAGTTTATCTGAAAAACATAACTTTGCCTGAGATTGGATTGGTGGCGACATGGCGCCGGACTTACTACCACCACATCGTGGTACTTATATCATCGGCTAATGGCGTATATGGACGTGACGATATATTTAGGTTTTTTTTTCTGTGATAAGATAATTCATGACTAAAATTAGAGAAAGTTGATGGGCGATGTATTATAATATCTAAACTTAAATTTAGTTTCGGACTTATCCTGTGCTTGGTATTTTTAAGGAACATTTTTCTACAGTTCGCTGAAGTAAATAAATGTAGCTGAAAAATGACACAGGTTGATTTATCTCGAAAATAATTAAATTATATGCTTGTTACATGGGGTGTGGACGTAGTAGTTAGCGATACTAACACATATTTAGATTCCAACATAAGTTTAAACACTCATAAAATGTCACTGTGATATTCATAACTAATGCCTTCCCAGGTTAGGTATCGAACCAAAGCCTCGTGAAGGTTCGGCGACACTAGGTGTGTACGCCAACCCCGAGGACTAGAAGGAGGCCAATAGAATTTATATTATTTAGTTCTTGTTATTTATTCCAATGTATATTTGCTTGTCGTAATCATTTTCTCGTTCCCATCCGTTCCTTTGATAGCTAATTTAAAACCAAAAGTTTATTTACCTGTGATATAAACATGTAATGTCACAGTATTAGTTGTGTTACCCCTCCGAAAGGGCTAGACCGATTTTGATGAAACTATATACACTTGATAGGTCTGAGAATAGGTTATTATTAATATTCCGACGCGCGGGTGGTAGGACGTACGTCGGGACAGCTAGTATTATTATAAAATTGAGATACAACTGTGTTTGCGCATTGAACAATTAGGTATTAAAAAGGCTTTTGAAGCTTTAACATTTATTAGCAATTCTTGAAAAAGATTTTAAAACATTGAACGGTTAATCAATGTTGATTGAGAGATGCGATGCTTATCGGTTGTCTCTCTTTTCAAATCCGTACTTATATTATAAATGCGAAAGTAACTCTGTCTGTCTGTCTGTATGTTAGGCTTTTACGCCTAAACCACTGAACCGATTTTGATGAAATTTTGTACAGAGATAGAGTAGACCTTGAGGAAGGACATA
>DVZL01007215.1:0-10872 GCA_018236625.1 Lasaia peninsularis | reverse complement strand
GCGGTGGATCCCTACCCGGGCGAGTTGCTGCACAGCACTCTACCACCAGTGGTCACGTTGGTAGTGACCCAGTTAACTTATGCTCGCCCCTTACGAACTCTTTAGCCAGTTTAATTAAATATTTTGTAAGCAAAGTCGAGAGAGAAATATAGCTAGAATATAGCTAGCTGTACGTCCGGTGCATTCTCGCGAGTGTGAGTGAGACAGGTGGTGTCAGTTGTCCTTGTCGCGCGCTGTCCTGCCTGGTAGTAAAGCAATTGGTCTATTCTACACCGAGGACACGGACCAACACGGGGAAATATTCATTTCATATTATATCTGGATCAGCTACCTATTCTTAAGTATTTAACAAGGACGCCAAATTTTACACAAAGCGACTACCATCTGACCTCATAGTCCAAAAGGAAAACTAGTCCCAGTTCTGGATTAGGTCGGATTCGCAAACAAGGAATCTAGATTTCCCAACAATATTTTCATTCACCGTAATAATAGGTAGGCGGAAAATGTTCTTGACTTTGATGTTATTCCTTGACGCAAAAACTGTTGAATGGATTTGGATGAAACTTTACATTAAGATAGCTTATAAATCAGCTGTTATGTTTTTACGAAATAATCATTGTAAGTCGGAATAAAATTACCCTGTGATAATTAACGTGGACCAAGCGGCGGGTGGAAAGTTTATACACATGGCAATAGCAATAATAGCTACAACATAATATAATGTATTTATAACATAATGTAATGTTTTATAATAGTGTAATGGGTTGTTACATCCCTGCACCTCACTTGATTAATTTAAAATGTAACAAGTACCTTGGTAAGTAGATAAATCGTTTTCAATTCGAAGAGCTTGGAATGCGAGGTTATCTAATCTTCGATCAAATATGTGACGTGGAGTACAGTTTAAGCCGAGCATGTGTTCGGGGTTCTATTAATATATAGATTGAATGCTGAGATTAAGTGGCTTAGTAGGTAAGATGAACGCTCTCTATCTTAATGGAGAGCTTTACAAATACATTGGCTGAAACAAAAGTATTACGAGTCTCGGCGGTATAGTTGTTAGTGGTACGCTTTCATTCTGGTAGTGCAGGGCGAACTTTAGTACATTTTCTAAGTGCTCTTACAATGAAGGAAAACATCGTGAGGAATTTCAGGTTCGCGTATTTGCATTGGGTCGGGTTTCCTTTCTGGGTTGGAGATGGCAGTAACTCTGTAGAAACTGGCGACCTTGTCAAATCCCCGATATCATCTAATATAGAAAATATTATCAAATGTACAAATAAATAAAATTTGAGTGTTTTATGTAATATTAAAATACCCGCTTTTTACTAAATACATTTGTATGATTACAAGGAACATATACCAAAACAATAATTTTAGAATTTTTGTCTGTCTATCCGACAGGACAGGAGGATTCGATTTTGACAGGACTTTCACTGACAGACAGTTAATTTAGCTTAGGCTACTTTATTTAGTTTAATACAAACGCAGACGAAGTTACATGCACAGCTAGTATGATATATGATTAGGATTAGGCCAAGACGAAGAAGGAGAAATAAAAGTGTTATCCTCTAAGTCTTGTAATTTCTGAAGACATTAAGTGAAAATGACTTGTTGACGACGAAAAAAGCGGGAAAACTTTCGATGGAAGTCTTATCAAGCTTTGTCACTGTCACGCGAACAACAAAACTGACATTAATACCTGTTCATCCTTAAAGGAGTTTAAGGAAATAAAAAATGGCGATTACAATTCAAATACGCATACAGAACAGTTAGATGTTTTTCATAAAGTGTACGTATTAGAGTGCAATAAAATATATATTGATCATCCATTCATTCATTCTTCATTCATTCATTCATTCATTCCTTTATTCATTCATTCATTCAGATGATTCAAAGAATGTTAAAACATATACGTATAGGGTTGTAATAATTATATCGTTTATGAAATTCAAAATTACATTTTAAACCAAGAGAGAATGACAACAAACTTCACATGTAAATTCAATTGGATTTCTAAACGAATTTTAAATTTGACAGATTTCTGAACGACAGCATGAACTATAAATGATTGATAGACAGGAATAGTTTCGAATAGAAAAAGATATTGTTATTTTTACTAAATATGTTGCATTTTTTCATATTTATACAACATTTAACTTTTCCATTTAAACTTCGATAAATAATAATTCAAAATCAAAATAAGTCAAATCAATTCAGATGTTCTCGAGTTTTAACGAGACTAAAGAACAGTAATTGATTTTGATGTATACAGGACTATTGACGTACTAATATTATCTACACAAACAATAAAATTGGAGTGTCTGTATGTAACAAATGTAATATTAAAATGTAATATGTAAATTGTAATATTAAAATAACCGAATTTTACTAAATGCATATGTACGTTTACAGTGTACATATATACCAAAACAATATTTTTTAGAATTTTTGTCTATTTGTCTATCTGCCTTTTTTACCCGCTAATCTCTGAAAAAGCTGGACCGATTTTGACGGGACTTTTACTGGCAGACTCAGCTAGTTTGACAGTTGATCAGCTATGCAAACTGTGAAAATTTCAACTGTTACCAGATAAAACCTGGTGACAGACAGGCGGACAGCGGAGTCATGATAATAGGGTTCCATTATTTACCCTTTGAGTAACGAATCGCAAAAATAATAAACCCAGTAGCATCTGAACGTTCAAAGGCAATCGTTTCCTATTACCAAGTTGTCTATATCAAAATATAAAATTTTGTAAGTGGAACATTCAGCTTGTCATTAATATTCCTTTGTTCGTATAATAACTATTTTAGACTGACGCTATCCATAGTTTACTAAGCTGTGATGATTTGTGACCAGTGAAGCTCATACAACTATGACACGGTGCTCACGTGACGGGAAATGTTCAATCATATCATTTTAAACACAGTAAAACTGCAAAAAAACCGACCTTAATTGAATTGTCATGTTATCTCGCTGAATTACCTTTTTTGTTTTTCTTGAAAGAGATAGATTTAAGATTACATAATGTTTAGCATCTTAATTTCAATTAATTTTAGTTGTTACCTTTCCTTACTGAAAGATATTAAGAATGCAGTGCCTACCTATAATTTAGATATAAGTATACATAATTCAAAATATATAACAATGCATGTTAACATTGAAAAAATGTGTAGTATATATTTAGTTGGTAAGCCTTTCAATAAATAAATTACTTTTATGTATATTTCAAAAGTAGATGCTGACCCAATCGCCGTAAAATGACTCGTCATACGTGCATTATAAAAATAAATATCGTCTCTCCCCCAAAAGGGTAGGCATAGGTAGATATTAGGTCCCATGATGTGGCAGTTGTAAGTCCGTTTTTGTGCACAAATCATAATATTTTCCTTCATCATAAGATCACCCAGAAAAGCTACTTAAGTTAGAAAAAACTCATTGGTACATGGCGGGATACGAACCCGGACTGCTGAAATGGAAGTCCGAAGCTCGTACCACTAGGCCACCGAGTCTCTAAAAATTAAAAGTTTTATTACAATAACTAGGTGTTATTCATTTTTATATATCCATCTGTCTGTCTGTTACGCTTTTATGCCTAAAGCCCTTATCAGATCTTGATAAAATTTGGTACAAAGATAAAGCTGACTTTGAGGAAGGACATAGGCTACTTTTTACTGCAAAAAGAGGGAGAGAAGTTAGAGGAGGGGATAAATATTTTTATGGAAATGTTTTGATGACATATAAAATATAACCTTCATATTCATTCATTCTTCAATATAAATTTCATTTTACAATTGCCTAGATTTTGTTTGTATGATAGTCACACACGGGCGAAGCCGCGGGCAAACAGCTATAGATATAATATAAGAATCCACTCAAACACTGAAACAGTAACGTAACTGATATAGAAGTGGGCCAACTCGTATCATGGGGCCCCTTTTCTTTCGTTCTCTAGATAAATATATCTGACCAATTATGCTTCAAAGTAGAAAACGTAATGCGTGATTGAAGAATATTATACTTCCCCACGGGGACAGGCAGTTATGTGATGAACATTTATATCTGTATTTTGCGGACCTGGAAATATATTTAAGTAATTCTATGTACTAGTATTGTTGACTAGCAACCATATCACAAGCATATAATTTGTTTACTTTGCGGCTAAATCAATCTGTGTAATTTGTCTGGGAATATTTATTGCTATTTAATTTAAAATCAGCTTTCAACAATGGATGTAGTTTTGTAGTTTAATTAAATTAATTTTTCATAAAAGTTTGGTGGCATCGCATTTAAATAGGCTTGATGGGGCCCCTATAAATGCGAGAACGTGGAAGGGTGCCGGCCCATTTCGCTCATGGCTAGATACGCCACTGCAAAAAAACTCAACTCGAGAAGTGTCAGAGATATTTCGCAGTTTCTTTATTCATAATTAATGCACGCGCATAAAACATGTCTGTTACACAGCCAGAAAATCCAAGTTTTTATTTAAATTTACGAAATAAAAGCCTCCGCCATGTCGAGTAAGTTCCGCAAATTAAACACAATCGTAAAACAAAGGTAGTGGCTATGACGATGTAAAAGCTTGAAGTTTTTTGAAACTCATGGATATTGGGGAGACGGTAATGTTATCTCCCCCAGTTTATTTGAATTTCCTCGTGTTCTAACGAACCCATCATTTTATATTAAACCAGGCCTAAATTCTTTTCTCAAACTTGATTCTACAGTACCTATATAATGTTTCTAATATTATTAATTTCAATAATTTGCTTAAATAAGACCAATAAAACTGACATAAGGTAATCAGTTTTATAAAGCCTACTCCTTCTCTCAAACTATAGCTAGCTTATCTCTGTACCAAATTTCATCAAAATCGCTTTAGTGGTTTAGGCATGATAGCTTAACAAACAGAAAAACAGAGTCACTTTCGCATTATAATATTAATAAAGTTTAGTATTATTTTTTAGTATTACAGCTATGATAATTATGATATACTCATATTGCAGTGTTAAAAAAAATTGGTTTTTATCAAATCCACTGGAGTCCCAAGGCCGCCATGTTTGTTTTTTTTTAACGTCACTTGTCCAACAATACTCGGCCTGTTAAGACGAATCTAATGATACCTCAAATATGTAAATCTGTTTAGTGGTTCTGAAGATATGAGGTAATAAATAATATCACTTACATACATACATACAAGATACACGCGAAAAACAATACCCTTCCACAACACATCACATAAAGGTATAACTAATATCCTTTTAGTTGTACATATATCTGTATCCTTATAGAGTATATTTTTATTACACTTTAGGTATATCTTTTAAAGGATTAATAAAAGAAAAGGAAACGATGTCCCGAAGTAAACGTCCATGTCATTAGCTACAGGTAATGCAAAAGCGGAGTGTCTCTTTTTATTATGGCGCGAAGTATACGTATTTTTTTTATGAATAAAGCGATGCTACAGCGGAAAATCAGTTTTTATACGTTCGTAATAACAACCAAAATGTTTTTGTTATAAGAGCCAAGTTTTTTATTGTATTGAAAACAGATTAAGTGGAAGATTCATTAAGTTGTTTTTTAAACCGGGAATTTTACGGTATTTTAACGTTTTGTTATCCTATGTCTTGACCACCTCATTGGTTGAGGGGTTAGCATGCTTGAGGCTCGAATTCTATTCCAGACTTGTTATTTTGTGACTTTGTCGAGCAATAAAATAACGAAAGTCTCAGATCACATGTTTGCTTAACATAATTACGACACATAATTACATGTGATCTCAGGCTTTTCTTATTTTACTGCCCTAAAACGGTTATACTTATCTCTACAGAGCTCTACTGCTAAAATCCATTGGCCAGTTTAAGATGACCGATACGTCATTACATTTCAAGCTTCAGCTTATAATGGTTGGCTGGATCATTTGTAGCGAGAGTTATTGTAATATTTTAACTACTAAAAATAAGATTTGGAAAAGTTACGAAAAAAACTTAACGGAAGAACAATAAATGAAATTGGACTGCGCGTTCATAAGTTATAGCCAAATTTAGATTTTGACTTTATACCCTCTTCCAAGGAATCCCAATATACTAATATAACCAACCTCGGAACTATATTTTCAAATTTCATCTCCATCGGTTCAGTAGTTTCAGCTAGAATCGCGGCCGGGATACAGAAAGACAAATATTCTAAAAAAAATAAAAAAGTGTTCTTACTGCCCTTCTTAAGTAACCTAGACCTACTTTTTAAATATCTTCAATGTACAGAATTCAATTTCCTACATTTTTATTATCGCCTTTGTGGTGTAGCGGTATGGCTGACGCCTGTTGAGATCGTTAGCCGCGTAAGGTCCCGGGTTCAATTTCTTGAATGTTTTTCATATTATTCTGAGTAAGCATAAGCACTCACGAGTCGTGGATATACTAGCACACCTCTGCCTACTCCTTTGGAGACAATTGGCGTAAAGGTACTTTTTTTAATTAAATATAGAGATATAGGTATATAGTTTGCTTCCTTTGGGTAGAACAATTTGTGTAATTTGTTCAGAGATATACTTATACTTATTGTATGACAGTGACAGATGAAACCATGTGCTAAAGTTAGTATTCTATAGCTTATTTGTCATTCTGATACATAAACTACAACAATTTTAAATTTCAATAAAATTCGTTTCGTAGTTTTGGCGTAGTTGGGTAACAAAATATATTCAAAAGTACCTAGAAGCTTATTACTCCCGAAAGGGTAGGCAGAAGTGCGTTCCACGACTCGTAAGTCCAGTACTAGAACACCCACGATTAGCCAAGTAGGTCCTACAATATGGGCTCCTATCGCCACTTCGGGGATACTACATAATACAACTAATATATATCCAATCACTAATCCAAATTTCCTCGTTAAGAATATTAGTAAATAAATAGAAATAAACAAAAGGTTTTTAGAAAAAGCTTTTATTAGTTTTCGAGTTGCTCTCAACGAGCCCTTTCATTTGATACCCATATTGTAGAAGTGATTTAAAAACAACTATTCCGCCATCTTGGTTGGTCCGTCATATTGGATTTTGATTGACATTTGATAGACAATTTCAGCTTCATGGGGTGAAGATGTATATTTCAAAATTGAATTCTAAGATTCCACCCGAACTTACATCTATACAATGCAAGTTAAATAAAAGCTTTTAAAAAATTAATTAGGTAATTAATTAATATCATCACTCCCCTATCCCCGAAGGGGCAGATGAAGGTACCTACTTATGCACCTACGATTACCCGTCGTTATTACGTTCCATTATGTGACAAGTGGCAAGCAAGACCATCACCATTTCGGCCACAAATCCTACCTTAGCAAACGTTATATGTTTTATAGAAAAAGTGAAAATAACTGAAAAACAATTTAATCTTCATGAAAACTGATGTTAAATTACATTAGAAGAGAAAGCAATGTTAGATTTCTCAACACAGTACATAACGTTCCCCTTGCCTGTATAACCATGTACTCAACCATATTATGTATTAAGGAAGATCCCTTACAGAGGGCAAAAATAATTATCTTAGCGTGTCCGCAAGACTTGGAAATGATGAAAATTTCACTTTGTGTTAAGAGGATCCAAGGGTTCTCATTACACGTAGACACATCATTTGTCACAGACCAAACGTCTTTTGGTTCGCTCTTGAGGAACCATCCTTTGTGTACGTTCCCATTTTTTTTCTTTTTTTCTACTTTCACGTAAAATATGGAGACAAATATGTTCACTTTATGTAACGTTTATTAAAATAATGTAAAAGCCAAACAGTTAGTTATAAAAATACATACAAAAATGTACTTTTTATTTTCTTTATCGAGCGTAGTTGGCTTACGATTTTGATGGACAAGGTCCCGGGTTCAATTACGGATAGGGAAACTTGCTCTATGAGTTTTTCATTTTGTCTGAAAATTAAAACATCGATTGAGATTGGAGTTGCATCCGATATGACAACGAAGCCGCCTGTTACATCGTGAGACTTAATCTATATTGTTCATCGTTGGCGCTTGGTGAAACTTCCACATATTCATATTTTAAATTAGAAAACACATGTAGGTACCTTTTCACATATAACTTATAATTGAAAACTATTTTTTAAAATAGAAAACCGGTTTCGCCTTTTACAGCATCATCAGGGCTAAAACTTAAGTTACTAACAATATTTTTGTTTGCGGTCGTTATTGTAGACCAATGTGGGTAGATATAAATACAATAAATAAATAAATAAATACAATAAAAGATAAAAACAAATTGAGTTACCGGCGTCAGGTTTTTTCCCCACGGAAATGGGAATTTTTAAGCTAATACAATATTGCATTTTATTTATTCAAAATATGTAGGTACCTACAATATATAATAGGTATTTAATAATTTTCTACCTGGTGTAGTCGAATGAGAAATTGTCAATTTCTGCACGATGGGCTAAAAAACTTTCACCAATAAGTTGCGGCTAATTGAAACAAAGTAGCGGGTATCCAGAATAAATAGAAAAGTCACCAATGCCCTAATATGTACAATCTGTTTTCATGTCTTATGTTTTGAGAAGGTTGTTTGGCAGATATCGCTACTTAGAGAATGCCTTTATGTTCCGATTAATATAATCTTGTATATTATAAGATTAATTATGTTGTTTAAAGTGTGTATGTATTGGTGTGCATATTTTTTCTATATGTAGTATCAAACAGATAAACTGTCAGACTAGAACCCCATAAAAACTCTTTTATTTTTAGAAGCCTTTAAACACACAACATTAAAAAATCAGCTTTTAGCAATTCTAAAATACTTATATTTGACACGAAAATCTTCATTCGACGTATTAACCGATAATCCAATTCTAACCAGCTAAATGTTGCCAACATTTGTTTACGATATTAATCCCCAATATACGGGTAGTTCATCAACTGCTGTAAATATGACTTATTCAAGCAATCAACTTGCAGAACCCGTCGAAATCGTGGAACTAGTCGAACCTTAACCTAATTAGGTAACTGAAATCATTCGACAGTGTTCGTTTGTGGTTTCAAAACCACTGCATCTCGTCAATTAGTTGCCACATTCACTTTTGAGTAACACTCATTTGCGCGTAATGACATATTAAACTATGTATATTCGTGAATTAGTAAAGTTTCCTAAATATGAACAACCATAGTAGGTTATCACACGGTAGGTATCTACCGTTTTCTTTTAATATAACTCAAATTTATGAAGATAATAAAAATATTTTTATTTAAATAATTAAGTAAACTATTCGGGGATAGTCATTTTACATCAATACGTGAACTGGAGGGACTTGAAGAAGCAATACCGAATATAGCTAACGTTACTTAGCAATAACATTGAGCGATTTTTTTTATGATAATGGAAGGCAAACAAGCAGACAGATTTCCTGATGGTAAGAAATACACTTCGCCTATGGACACCAAAGTTGGAAATGGTGTGTTGCTAACCTGAGTACTGAGGCAGGGATGGCAAGCCTCTTGCATGAGTAAGTTTACCGGCTACCCTACCCTCCCAACCAGAACACGACATGGCGAGCACTACCGCTATTGTGGCAGGAATAGGTAAGGCGGTGGTACCCATCCGGGCGGGTCATTGCAAGACTCTACCACCTAGTCAATGTCATGGTGTTGGTGACGATGGACCCTGAGCTCGGCTCTTACGAGCTGTCTGGGTGGAAGGCAGTAGGCCTATTCTACTACGAAACCCGGACCAACACGAGGAATTATGGCGGCTTGTAGGTAATACGTCACTGTGGTCGGGCTGTTAGATCAACATAATTTATACATATTACACAACTAATTTCTCTACATTAGTACTATAAGCAATTAGGAATATTGTATTGACTGAATATGACTCGCACATATGAAGCTTAAGGTACTATATTATGTAAATTACACTTCTAACGACTTGTCGGCAATATTAGACATCTATAGGGACGGCTAATGACTTAATTTCATTTTACTACACCCATTTTGATTAAATTTCGTAATAATCTATATGTTGTCCTAAATTAAAAGACAAGTTAGTTTTTATCTCGATATTTTAACGGGATCCCGATAAACAGCTAAATGACATTAATATTCGGATGAAGCGACATTAACACATTAAAACTGCAAAAACTTTACTCGATTTCCTTATTATTCTGTCCGAGCACAAATATTAAGTATAATTTAAAAACTTTGCTGGTTCTTAATCAATTTTATACCAAAACTATGAAATAACACCTCTTACAGAAAAAAATCGCCTAAGTGTCAGTCGGACTCGCTCTTGATGGGTTCTGTACCATTATCTATAAAAATTCACGTTCGTTATTCGAGAGCAGCCTTTACGTTATTTTTATGGGATAAGAAGCGAACAGGCACACGGGTCTCCTCATGGTAAGAGACAAACGTTGCCTATAGAGGCTATAGACACCATAGTTGTAGTATTGCCTATAGACTTGCACATAAGGTCTAACAGCCCGACCACAGGGCAGTGGCGCACCTACAACATCTATGGTGTCTATAGGCCGCGGTTGTCTCTTACCATCTGGAGACCCGTGCACCTGTTCGCTGTCTTATACTATAAAAAAAGTAGGTGCATCGCTGTCCTGTGGTCGGGGTGTTAGTCCTGGTGTGCAAGTCATTATAATTACGGCGGAAGGAATAGGTAAGGCGGTGAATCCCTCCCTACCCGGACGAGTGGCTGCACAGCACTCGAACACCAGTGGTCTTATTGTCAACTAGCGGACGCCGGCGGCTTCGCCCGCGTGGATATCGGTTACCGCTGCAAAAAGCCTATTCAAAAAAGACATGGTCAGCTAAATAATTCGCAGGTCAATTCACAGAAACCGACACTAACATCGACGACGCAGTCAT
>DVZL01007214.1:0-10873 GCA_018236625.1 Lasaia peninsularis | reverse complement strand
CACCGCAGATGTAGAAAGGAGAGTGAGTGCTGGGAATAGAGTGAATGGAACGTTGGGTAAACTACTTCAAAGCGAAATTCTGAGCTATAGGGCTCGACTCGCTTTGCACGATTCAGTGCTTATCCCAACGTTACTTTATGGAAGTGAGAGTTGGGTATGTCAGAAGCAGCACGAAAGTAGGCCAAAATGTCAGAGGTTGAGTGTGCTTCTAACCATTTCACTGTTTTTCCATTCCAGAGTTAAAATAAAACTAGCCAAGTGCGAGTTGGACTTGCGTATGATGGGTTCTGTGTCATTATTTGTAAGAATATCAAAATTCAGCCTTGTTGTGTGAAAGCCTCCGTTCATTATTAGCTTTATTATGTTTTTAGTATTAGTTGTTTTAGTGACAACAGAAATACATTATCTGTGGTAAATTTCAATTTTATTACTATCACGGTTCATGAGATACAGCCTGGTGACAGACAAACAAACGGTCATCGGAGTCTTAGTAATAGGGTACCGTTTGGGGAAACAGTGTGCTTTTAGGTAAGAAACGGCAAAAAGATATCACAAATCCAAGTTACTAATTACATAATTTAAAATAAAGTCGTTTTCCATTCCTGTCTGTCCCTATGTATCCTTACATGTTTAAACCTAGACAACGGATTAACATCTCTACAGTAGGTAATCTTTCCATTCAAGCAAATCTATTATTATTATTGTCTATACTAATATTATAAAGAGAAAACCTTTGTTTTTTTGTATTTTTGTATTTTTGTATGTTTGTATTGAATAGGCTCAAAAACTACTGGACCGATTTAAAAATTTCTTTTATCATTACTAAGAGAAATTCTTCCGAACCCGTATAGACTATATTAAATATTTTATCTCGGAAAATAGATGGGATTTTTCGTGGTAGTGATAATTGTGGAGTAAGTCGACGAAAAAACTGCCGTACGCTAACGATTCTCGCGAACGCTGCCGAAATGGTTAGATATGTATGGTTGACTTCTATAGAAAAGTTGTAGAACCAAACATTTATATTTTTAGCCATTATAACCACTTTTCCATAGAATAAAAGTACATAATTAAAATTATTAGCTATGTTAACGTCAAATATCAATCCTTATCCAAATAAACTATTTATTGAGCAAGATTGTTTCAATAGCTATAAATTACTTTATATTTTATTCCAATCGGACAATCCATTCAAAAGATATTACGAATTTAAAATTGTAATTGGTATTAAAATGAATGATGGCCGCCGGCCGATATGTGTCGCAGACTCGCACGGAAAAACCGCAGGGGAGGGGGGTGCACATCTATGAAGCAGGTTGCCGTTAAATGTCCACCCGTGCGAAGCCGAGGCGGGTCGCTAGTCAATAAGTATAATTGACCTATTGTGTACTGAGGTCGTAAAAGTTTGATATCTATACAAATAAATAAAATTGGAGTGTATGTAATCTTAATATAACCGAGCTACTAATTGCACATGTATATTTACAAGGGTACATATACCAAAACAACATTTCTTATAGTAATTTTTGTCAGTATGTCTGTCTGCCTATTTGTACCCGTTAATCGAATCGTTTGACCGATTTTGACATTACTCCCGCAAGGGGCTTACCATCCCAGTCTCATGTTGGCAACGCACCATTTCCTCCTTTGGTGTCTATAGGTGATATGTATTTCTTCCCATCAGGAAATCCGTCTGCTTGTTTGCCTTCCAATATCATAAAAAAGACTTTCACTGGCAGACAGCTGATGTAATAAGGAATGGCTTAAGTACTTTTATTCTAGAAATTTAATTAAAGAGTTATTTTTTTTCAAAACATCATCATTGTTAAGTTGTTAGCCCAACATGACCCGAAATGGTAGACAGAGGTGTGCCAGTAAATCCACAACTTGTAAATCTAGTAGATTAATATGATCTATAAGATTAATAATGTTTAGTATTTGTTGTTGAAGCAACATACATACATCATCTGTGAAAGTTTCAACTGTCGCGTTTCCCGAGATACATCTTGGTGACAGACAGACGGATGGCGGAATCTTAGTAATAAGGTCCCATTTTTAACTTTTACGTTTAAAAGTGCCTTCATGCCTAATCTCCGAAGAGGGTAGGCAGAGGTGTGCTAGTATATCAACGACTCGTAAGTCCAGCAGATATACTAGAACACCCACGATTAGCCAAGGTACTAGGACCCTGATGTAATAGGCAAGCCTATTGCCACTTCGGGCACATTCCAATCCCGGGCAATGTAATGCTTACTCAGAATAATATGAAAAACATTTAAGAAAAGTTGCCCGACCTGTATTAAGCCCGGGACCCTACGCGGCTAACGATCTTAACAAGCGACATACGCCATTGTGATTTGTGTTTTAATTAAATTCTAAATGCTACCTAAACCTAGGTTGTATTATAAAATATATTATTTTATCTCGACTACAAATGCGAGTAGATGAACTGGCACCATATAAATTGACTTCTATACCAGATTTTTAAATAATTGTTTGATAAGTGTGACATTTTTTTTATTAAATTAACACAATAAGCGCATGTAAGCACGCTCAAATGCACAATTTAGTTAGTGTTAAATTTAGTTAAATACTTATCAACTAAACTTAATTGACATTGATTTAAATTTGGAACAGTTCGAACTTTATATCATGATATCAATAGTTAATTTCTAATCATCGCATATTATAGCTATCAATAATCATTGATCAACCAATATATATTAATATCAGACAAATTGTTCTGGGTTTTACCAGTTTTATAGTTATAATCTGTGTTTTATCGCTTTTAATCACAAAACAATGATAATCATTTTTTTGTTGATTCAAAAATACGAGTATACCTAGACCTACACTACTTATGTAGGACGCTGACGGCGGCGGTGCGTTTACGCCAGGGGTAGACTGGGCGGCAAAGGAGGAGGATCGATAATCAAAAAAAATTAAGAATATGTTGTAGTTATTATTGCATTTTTCAAAATATGAACCTTAATAAATTAATTACTTTTTAGAAAATTCAATAATTTACCGATTACACTAATAAATCTGAATTTAAAAGGAGAATTAAAATTTTTAATTTTGTGCACTAGTTATCTGGATAGTAATAAATTAGTTATCTTATTTTTGAAGTTTGAGATATACTAATGAAATATAAGTTTGAGTGAAATTTCAGTATTGGGGCGCCATTTTTCTGGTTTCCTTGGATGAAGTTAAGTTTAAATTCGGTGAGATAAGATTTTCCATCTATCTGTATTAATTAGTCATATGTTTAGATAGTTTTATACATCTATAGTTTGTATAATTGTATACATCTATACAATTTAAAATATAGACAATAGAAAGTATGTTAAATTATATTCAATTACGTGAAGTTGTCTAAATAAAAATACGTTAACAATGCTTATTTCTTCATGACATATTTTTTGCAGTTTTGTTGCATTAAAATTATTACGTGGCTTAGATAATAACTTTAAAATTTTGCATGATTAATTATTATACTTCGAGACTTTGTTGGTGCAATTTCTGTCTTGAAATATTATTATCTTTTACACTACAGCTTCAAAGTAATTACGGTTTAATTGTATTCTACGTACTATT
This sequence comes from Lasaia peninsularis, assembly GCA_018236625.1. Lineage (NCBI taxonomy): Eukaryota > Metazoa > Arthropoda > Insecta > Lepidoptera > Riodinidae > Lasaia > Lasaia peninsularis. The sequence goes on along the minus strand of DVZL01007214.1, from coordinate 7,276 downwards.
ACATTTTTTTTTCTTTTCTCTTTCATTTTTTAGACATAAATTACGTTACGTGAGGACTTTATGTAAAGATTTCACTAGCTGCGCCCGCAACTTCGCCCGCGTTTTTATTTAATTATTTATTTTCTACATTTCTAATATGAAATTCTAAAATAAATGTAGCCTAAACCGTTCCTTATTACATTAGCTATCTGCCAGTGAAAGTCCCGTTAAAATCGGTCCAGCTTTCCAGAGATTAGAGGGTACAAACAGACAAACCGACAGACAGACGGACAAACAAATACACAGACAAAAATTCAAAAAAAATCTGGTTTTGGTATATATTTATCTTGTAAACTTACAAATGCATTTAGTAAAAAGCAGTTATTTTAATATTACATACAGACACTACAATTTTTATTTATTTACATAGATATGTGAAAATCTAGCACCTTGGCTAATCGTGGGTGTTCTAGTACGTATATCTACTGGACTTACGAGTCATAGATATACTAGCACACCTCTGCCTACCTCGTCGGGGATAATAGACGTGAAGGTACTCTCTCTCTCACTATAAATCGTATTAAGGTATTTTCACTTCGACAAACCACAGTTAGTTTTCCAACTTAGACCAAATTGTATTATTGGTGTACTAGACCTCATGAGAAACTGTCTGAACTTCTGTATGAAGCTGTGTCAAAAAGCTGAAAATCATCTACCTCGCTTCAGAGTTATCAGTCTTTCTTGAATGGCTTACAAATGCTTAGGTTTAATTCTTAAAAAAAATACCGTCAATGATAAAGTTGCACCAAATGCCGATTATTTGAATTATAATTATTTTTCTGTGCCTTTTAGGCAGTCTGAAAATCGATCAACATCTATTTTTCATACTCTTAAGTGCGGGAGGTACGAAGTAGTATGATTGAGGATTAACAATTAAATTAAGCATTAATAACATTGCAACCATTAAACCCGTGTTGGTCCGGATTCCGCTGTAAAATAGGCCAACTGCCTTCCACCCAGGTAGCTCGCAAGAGGTAGAGAGCACAGGGTCTATTGTCACCAACACCGTGACATTGAATAGGTGGTAGAGTCTGGCAACGACTCGCCGCTTTACCTATTTCTGCCACAATGACGTCAATGCTCACCATTGTCGTGTTCTAATTTGGAGAGTCGCAACGGCTTACCATCCCAGCTTCAGGTTGGCAACGCACCATTTCCACCTTTGGTGTGCTTGTTTGCCTTCCAATATCAAAAAAAATAACTGGTATAAAAATATCGTACTGAATCAGACAATTGACTTCAATATAATATTTGAGGCTTAATATCACCTTCTCCCCGAATTTGATATTTGTATCACGATTTCCATTAAGAACCTTCTGAGTGCCAAAAGTTTACACGGTTTGATGTAAGCTTGACTCTATGATTTATATTCCTCATTTTATTAGTCTTTACCCCGGATCGAATAATTCCGAGGAAGGGTAAAGACTACTATTTATCCCGTTTTCTTACACGGTTTTCAAGAGAAAAAGGATAAAGCTAAAATCAGACTGATTTTTTTCATATATTATTTTTGTCTTTACGTATTGTCGTATACATATGGAACTCTAAAATGTATTAACTATGGTCAACAAATTGTACACATGTCGCATAATTTGATATAATCATCTTGTCAGCGGGTATGCCGTGGCTCTGTTATTATAAACTTATGTTAAGTCATTACAATATGGCCACACAATGCTATTTTAATTCTATACACATAATAGAACTGTAACTGATCGCTGTCTGTACATGGTAAATTTATTTAAAAAAACATAATGAAATCTAAAATTGCGCACGATTTTTCAAAAACGCCAATCAAACTATATCGATAAAAATAAATAAAATTGAAGTGTCTGTATGTAATATTGCAATACATAAAATGTGTATTTACAGTGCATAATATGTGTATTTACGAGGTACATAGGTATACCAAAACAACATTTTTCAGAATTTTATCTGTCTGTCTGTCTGTTTGTCTGTCTGTCTGTTTATACCTGCTAATCTCTGATACGGCTAGATCGATTTTGACAGAAATTGCACTGTGATGCACCTATAAATGTAGTAAGGAAAGGCATATGCTACTTTTATTTTAAAAACGTGTAAAAAATAATTTAAATATATCGCGGATGAGGTAGCGGCTTCATATTATTCATATTTAAATTAATTACAAAGCTCGTAAAACATAAAATAAGTATGTATTGAGACTTTTTCGGAGGTTTATAGGTATATAGATGGCTAATATTATATTGATACTTATATTTCTATTAGACGTTCGTACTTGAAAGAACTTAAAAAAATACAATTTTTATCATAATAATACCTTATTATGATAAAAACGTGAACTCTTTTATCTTAATAGGTTTTGCAACAAGTTTATATTTTTTAACTACTAGAAAATATGTTTACAAGTGGGTACTATTAGTGCGTGAACCGTTAAATATAGTGAAAAATAAAAACTACGCAAAAAATATATCCCTAAAAGAGTAAGCTGAAGTACAAATGCACCCACAATTAACCGATATTAGGTCCCATAATGTAACAAGTAGCAAGTTTATCGGCATATCGATTACAAATCCCCGATTTCCTCACAATTTATTCCTTCACCATACGAGCTCTCAGGAAATGTACATAAATTAGAAAAACTCATTGGTCATCGCGGAGTTAGAACCTGCTCGACTAGGCCACCGTAAAAACTACAATTTATCCAGTAGTATCTTGTGATAAAAAGTATCAAACACAAAAAAGAGGACTCTGCACCGCTAAAAACGTCTCGTCTAATAATATTTAATAATTAGCCGACCCATGCCCACTTCCTTGGGAGTTAATTATATTTTTGTGAAGCAATTATATTGTGTGGTTCTTATTGGATACTAAGTTTTCTCGGGTTTATTGTTTAGAATTAATATCGTAAATATGAAACCGTAAAACGGGCATGGGACGCGCGGCGCCCGGTGCGCAACCCTCCCCGCTTCGGTTTCCCCCGCACAACAACGACGCTTGCGATGACGTCTCTACCGATGAATAAAATCATAATAATTTCGCCGTGTCGTAGTTTAAAATAATCTGTTTATTGTTTTAAACTACATTTCTCCTAAATTATGCAACCAAATAACATTTTTAAACGACTAATTTTATCTTCATAAAATTATCTTGATATCAAAGTCATTTTTATATACATTCATGTTTTGTTTGTGAAAAAGACATCTCGATTTCACATAAAATTTATTTTCTTTTGCCAAGTCGGGAAACTTTTCTTAAATGTTTTTCAGATTTTTCTGAGTAAGCATTACATTTTCAGGGATCAGAATGTGTCCGAAGTGGCGATAGGCTTGCCACCTATCACATCAGAGCCCTAGTACCTTAGCTAATCGTTGGTGTGTCACACAACTGCACTTACGAGTCCTGGATATACTGGCACACCTCTGCCTAACTTTTCGGGGATAATAGGCGTGAAGGTACTAAAAACTAAAAGATAATAAGATAAAAGGTACTCTCATACACCAAACGTGACTCAAACTTAGCTGTTTTTTTATAACTTACTGTGCAATAGCACTAAAATATTTTACACTTACATACGCTGCCATAACAATGTTTTATAGCTAATTAGGCGAGCAAATAATACCATAATACACCTTCCTACGAAACGCTGAACAAACACACCTCGTAAAAAAACGTCCCTGTCCAAATTGATTCGTATAATTAAGTTACGTCTTGGTATTATAAAATGGACATAAGTATTTAACATTAACCTTAATAGTCTCTTGATTATTTATGACGAGCTTCGTATAAGTTATTTTAGTTTTTCTGAAAAACATGTTGCCTGAGATATTTGTGTCCAAAATGACGACAAGCTTGCCTCTTGTCACATTATCCCCGAAGGTGTAGGCCAAGGTACTATATTTATGCACCCACGATGAACCGACGTTAACAGGTCCCATAATGTGACAAGTGGCACATCACGAAGACTTGTTTTTCAGATAAACTGACAAAACTCATAAAACAAATTGCCCTACAATCAAACCTGGGACGTCACCGAAACCGACTACACATAACCACAGATGTGATCCAATGTAATATACATCTATATAAATAAATAAAATTGGAGTAACCCGCTTTTTGCTAAATGCATATTATGTGTGTATTCAAGGTAGATACTACACATACCAAATAATATTTTTTAGTATTTCTATCGGTCAGTCTTTCCGAACAGCTAATCTACGAAATAGCTGGACTGATTTTGACGGGACTTTTACTGACAGAAAACTGATGAAGTAAGTAACAGCTTAGGCTACTTTTATTTACCAAAATTCGAATTTATTTAGTTAATTACGAAGTTGCGGGCACAACTAGTTGGTAATAAATGTTTTTATCACTTATGTTTGTTCCACTTTCGGATTTATCATCACTCACAAGATCCATTAGGTCCTTGTTATTGACACTATTAATATAATATACGCTTTCGTCCGAATAATGGTTAACAAGAGTGTTTTATTTCTATTAAATACCAATCCCTACTAATATTACAAATACAAGGGACTTGGCGTGAAGATAATATGTATATATGTACGTATGTATATAAGAATTGCTATTTAAGAAGAATACAAGACTATTAGACCGCCCACAAAAACTGACATCCCGACAGCAGACAGTGACACTCCTACAATATCTATTTGAGATATTGAGACAATTGACGCTCAATATTCGTTTTACCGGGTTCCGTACTCAAAGGATAAAAAATGGAACCCTATTAGTAAGACTCCGCTATCCATCTGTCTGTCTATCTGTCACCAGGCTGTATCTCATGAACCGTGATAGCTAGACAGTTGAAATTTTCACAGATTATGTATTTCTGTTGCCAATATGACAAAAAAGCCTAAAACTAGATAGAAATGAATATATAAATGCTCCCATACAACAAACTAAACATGTTTCTAGAACTACTGATTTGGACGCATTCTAATCAATTAGGCAACCAATCAGCCAATCACGCCGGGATTGAAGTGAAACCTTATTTTGCTGAGACAATGTCTTGTTTTATGACACCATGATGTAATACTACGTAATAAACTGCAATGTAATGTTATGGAGTACTCGGTTGTGTCTTTTTATATCATTATTTCAACAATAAGTAAATAAATATTACGCAAAAGAGTAGGCAGAGGTATATGCACCCGAGATTAGCCGACGATATTAGTTCACATGATGTGACAGATGGCAAGTCTGTCGCCATATCGATTATCGGGCACGTAAAAAAATCAAGTTTTACTTTATTTTTAGTACTTATTGTTATACTGGCCACATAAATATATCATCTGTGAAAATTTCAACTGTCTAGCTATCACGGTTCATGAGCTACAGCCTGGTGACAGACAGACGGACAGCCAAACGTACAACGGAGTCTTATTCATAGAGTCCTGTTTTACTATTGGGTACGGAACTCGAAAAATGATCAAAAATAATGTAAAAGAAAAAGTGGAAACCCACAAATGAAAAATAATAATTCAAAATGAAGTCGGTAGATGCATCACATCCCTAAAACTGTCACTTTAAGATGATAAATGACCAAATCATAGAAAGATAATCCCCAATGATACGTTGAAGATGATACATCGTCTACCGTGACCCCCATTAAACCTGCCATTTATTTAACAAAACGGATAATATTATTTGTAGTTCTGCAAGCGTTACTTCCCTTAATAAATATGAACGTAATTTTCTCATAGGATAGGACAGCGAAGAAGCACACAGGTCTCAAGATGATCAGAGATAACCGAGACCTATAAATACCATAGATGTTTTAGGTGCGTCGCTGTCTTTTGGTCGGGTTATTAGACCTTTAAAAGTTTACCGACTACGCTCCTGACTGGAATAGGAAAATTTCATTATGGTGGTAGGAATAGGTAAGTGATGGAATCTTACCCGATGGAGCTCTACCCTGGCGTATTACTGCACTCTACAACCAATGGTCATATTAGTTGTGACCCTAGCACGTAATTATTAAATATTAGCTGAACCGGTGAACTTCATTTCTCTGAATACATGAACATCAATCAAACGTTTGACAGGTAAGAACAGTTTGTTTAGGAAAATCAAATTGTCGTTTTCAGTATTTTCCTTTTAAATTAGCCAAATCGGTTCAGCCGTTCTCGAATTTTAACGAGACTAACGAATGAAAATTCATATATTATATTCATATATATATAAGCTGTAGCATACTTCGTACCACCTGCTTTTATGGGCATGAAAACTAAAACTATATTTTAAAAAAATGAAAAAACTTCACTTTCATAAATTAAATTTCTGACAAACATTTTGACAGAAAAACCTGTTATAGTTCAGTTTGATCGCCTCATTGGTCGGTGGGTTAGCGTACACGCCTAACGCCACCGACAATCGCGAGGCTCGGATCCGATTCTCAATGGGGATAGGCATATGAGTGATGGTCAATAAATGTCTGTGTCTCCGAGTCTGTGTGTTTATTATTCTGGTATCTATTTAAGTAATTCTATGTATTACTAGCTATGCCCGCGACTTTGTCCGCTTTTTTATTTAATTAATTAATTTTATCCACTTCCAAAATAAAATTCTAAAATAAAAGTAGCCCAAGCCGCTCCTTCATTAGTTGTCGGCTACATTAGTTGTCGGCCAGTGAAAGTCTCGTCAAAATCGGTCCAGCAGGGTACAAACAGGCAGACGGACAGACAGACAGACAAATATTTTAAAAAATGTTGTTTTAGTTTAAATTGTAAATATATCTACATATTATGCACTTCGTAAAATTACATACGATTAACGACTATTACGACATAAAAGCGGTTATTTTAATTAATTAATATTACATACAGACAATCCAATTTTATTTATTTGTATAGATTATATAACACAAGCATATAATTTGCTTACTTTGGGGTTAGAATAATTTGTCGAATTTGTCCATTTGGGTCTCTTATTTGGTCAAAATATTACCATTGGACCAAAATATATTTTTTATTATTAAAAAAAAGGTAGCTCAGCGAATTAATGTAACTTTGGTCATCAAATATTTTATCACCAGCAGAAAGCTAACGTAAACAGATATTTCGCCACCTGAATAATAATTATTGCTTAGCCAAATTATATAAAATTGTTTATAAAATAAATAATCGCCCCTGTGGTGTAACGGCTAAGACCGTTAGCCGTGTAGAGTCCCAGGTTCAATTCCCAGGTCGGGCAACTTTTCTTAAATGTTTTTCGGATTATTCTAAGTAAGCATTACATT
>DVZL01007213.1:0-10874 GCA_018236625.1 Lasaia peninsularis | reverse complement strand
CCTGTTTCTAGGAGTAAGCTACCTTCCCACCAATTTTTAATTAAATCGGTTCAGCCGTTCATGAGTTATGAATAGTAGGTATGACTAACACAACTTTCTTTAATATATAGATTGTACCAGCTACCCTATCCTTTTTATTTATTGGATCTGATTTGAGCGTCACAATATTTGATATTGATTAAAAATAATACGTTCCCGAAACTAAAAAGTTGTTTTTAAATTAATATATTGTTTAAAATTAATAATTGTTATTTTAATATGTAATTATTTTAGTTTGAAAGTTTTTTTTTTTATGTTTTTTTGTGTTGTTTAAGTTTTTTGTTGCCGTGCGTGATACTTATATACGAGTCCATTTATAATATTTATTTCTCTTATTTTTTTTTCTCGATAATTATTAATAAAGGAAAAACTGTGTTTTCTATAAATTTGATGAGTGACATTAAAAACTCAAATCTACTTTTCGAAGCTGTCTAGCAGTTAGGAAATCGGCCAATGATCTGTTAACTTAGTATATATTAACTTATAATAGGGATAGTAGCAGTGTTAGGACAGCGTGATTGATCAACCGCCCAGGGCGCCGAATACATATGTATAGGGGGCCCGTGCTCGATCATTGACCATGAGTTGAATCCTGTATATTTCGAATGTCCCTCAAAGGAGTTTTTTTTGCGTTATAAGTACTCAGAAAAGTCAGATGGCAGTCGGTTTGTGTAAAAACTGGCAATCTTGTAAAATCTCTTAAATTAGGAACCCCGACGTCATTTGATAGAAGGACGAAGATGTTTTTCTTTTATGTGCTTAAACTGAATTCAAAGGGCGGCAAGAAACTTCGTCCAGGGCGCTGGTACTGAACGCAAAACGCAACATATTATAATACATGTGAAAGTAGGATGATGTCACTCTTATTTAAATATAATACAACGCCTAATTTTAATTTTACAAATTTACCTTTTTACGTCTATTCAATTTGTTGCTCATTCATATCTTTTGGCTTTAGTCGTCATAATATATTAATACATACATTGTTTACTTTCTATCCTTGGCGCTTGGTGAAACTTCATTTTATATGATTAAATTATAATATATAAATTTTATTACACACTTGCACTTTTAAAAATGATAGATGTTTTATATTCCAATCAGGTCGTTGTTAGAAGTGTAACAACTTCAGATTAAATATTTAGTTGCATGGTAATTTGTAAATATTGTTTAAGGCTCCATAGCCAAAGTGTGAAAACAGGACCTATTATTAAATCTGCAATGTCCGCCTGTCTGTTTGTCTGCGTGTCAGTTTATCTGTCTATTTATCTACAGGTTGTCTCATAAGTTGTGATATATTAAACAGTATTTTTTCACAAAAAATGTATTTTTGTTGCCGTTATTATATTAAAATATATATTTTAAAATATAAATATTTTAGGAGTCTCTAATACAACAATCACGATTTTTTGCTCGATATATTAACATTGACAACAGGTAAATGCTTAAAGTACTCATAGAATATTTAATTTTATATTCACATAAAAAAACTATTTAAAATAAAATAAACATTTTAATGAGGTTACCATACAACAAATGTGATTTTTTGTCGTTTTTAAAGATAACGGTGAGCAAGTACGGTTCGCGCGTGGCCCTTTTTTTTTTTAATTACACACTTTTGACAGAAATAAGTTTGTTTTTACTAACTTTATCGAGTTAAAATAACCTTACATCGGTACGGATAACCCAGCCAAGTAAAACTGAGGTATATTTCCCCGTGTTGGTCCGGGTTCCGTTGTAGAATAGGCCAACTGTCTTCCACCCAGGCAGCTCGTAAGAGGCAAGCACTGGTTCTATTGTCACCAACACCGTGACATTGACTAAGTGGTAGAGTTTTGCAACGACTCGCCCGGATTGGTACCACCGCCTTACCTAGCGGCAGTGCTCGCCATTGTCGTGTTCTGGTTTGTAGGGTAGGGTAGGGTAGCTGGTAAACTTACTCACGCTAAAGGCTTACCATCCCAGCCTCAGGTTGGCAATGCACCATTTCCATCTCTTTTTTATTATCGATTAATTAGTGAAGGAATTGTAATAAAAAAAATAATCGTGCACTTCAACTTTTTTTTTTAAGTTTTACTGAAAAATATTCATCGAAATTGTGTAAACAACCTTTGGTGTATATAGGCGACGTGTATTTCTTACCATCAGGAAATGTGTCTGTTTGTTTGCCTTCCATTATCATTAAAAAAAAGTAAAACTAGGCTATATACATTCCGCCATTGCGATCGAGCGTTGTCGCTGTCTAACTTACGAGCTCCCGAATTTGACACCCAGGAAGGTCAACTTGTTCTAGAGTTTTGTCTGAAAAACATAACATTGGATTATTTTGCATTTGTGTCCGATATGCCGATGGACTCGCCACCTGTCATAGGGTCTAATGTCGTCAGCTAATCATGGGTGTATAAGTATGTACCTCTGCCTACGACTTCGGAGACATAGGCTTGACGGTATTTTTTATATATGTATATATTATTAATCAAAAATAAAATTGCCCACTATTATGTTTGTCGTCGGAATACATTCGTTTGGGCTATCTGTAGTTCAAAGTTTAATACATACATGACTAAAGTGGGTTTTGCCTAAGACGCACTGTCAACCCTAAATACCACAAATGTGCAATTTTAAACCAAACTGGAGTTTACCATTTTACTAATAAAAAATGACTCTGGTAGCACTTTGTTTGAAACAAACGCATTAATAAAAATCAATTCTAATGTATGAAATGAATGTCAAATGAGTATGTAGGTATACTCTATAGGCCACGGTTGTCTCATACTTTTAACCGTGGGCTTGTTCCCTGTCTTAACCCATTAAAAAAACTCAATAACCGCTCGGCCAACGAGGCGGTCGAATATTGCATATTATAATAACAGAGCCTTGATGATCTACTCAGGCTTCCATACCGGTATTTCATTTTTGAAGCTCGCTATATACCTATGAGTTTCTCTTACTAAAACAAAGCTTAAGCATTTTTACAATAAAGTAAATAAAGTACAATAAACTTTGAGTAAACCTGGATTCAAAATAATAATTTTCTGTTGTTTATTCAGTTTTTCTTTCCGATCGTCGACTGAGATGATAACATCTATCAAGGCGTTCGGACTTTAATTCATATGTAAAAATGAATGCTTGTATGTCATCGATGAACTCAAAAACTTCGGGTCCGATGAAAATTGGTATATATTGTACACATTTATTTTTCCTACATACATATGTATTTTTCCATGGAGGTTTGTATGATATGCTCATCTCAGTTGTTTTAATTAAAGCTTACTAACACTTAATGTTTGTTGTTAAAGCTTTGTTTTAGTAAGAAAAACTCATTGGTATGTAGCGAGGTTCAAAAATGGAGTATCGGTATGGTAGCTAGAGGCTCTAAGCAGTAGATCATCAAGGCTCTGTTATAGGTATTTATATGCAATATTCGACCACCTCGTCAGCCGAGCGGTTAGCCTACTCTCCTAAAACTATCGACCAACCGCGAGGCTAGGGTTCGATTCCCAACGGGGACAGACATTTGTGTGATGAACATAGATGTTTGTATTTCCGAGTTTGGATGTTTATTGAATTTATACTGGTATCCTTTTAAGTATTTCTATGTATTAGTATCGTTGACTAACACCCATAACACAAGCAAATAATTTGGTTACTTTGGGGTTAGGTTAATTTGTGTACATTATTAAAGGATATTATTATCATATTCAAACATCTGGTCAACATGTAAAAGTATTAGCTGCCACTTAGTACATAAAAAACTTAATAAAAACGGCCTATTACAATAGTTTCATGCCATTGTCTGTAAATACGGCAAAAAATCACATGTTATATGGGAGACCCCTATGAAAAATATTTTATTCTGTTTTAAGTTTCGGTTGATATAGCAGCGACAGAAATACATAATCTGAAAAAAATTAAACTGGGTCAACTAGGTTCACTTTCAAAATGACCACTGGTGGTAGAGTGCTTTACAGCCACTCGTCCTGGTAGGGATCCACCGCCTTACCTATTCGTGCCACCATAATGACATCGTCGTGTTCCGGAGGGTAGGGTAGCCATTAGACTACCCTACCCTCCGGATAAGGTCTAACAGCCCGATCACTGAGCCGCGGCACATCTACCACATAGGTCACAGTTGTTTAAGTATTACCATCGGGAGACCCGTGTGCCTGTCCGCAGTCTTATCTCATAAAATAAACTGTCTAGATATCACGTTTCATAAGGTGTAGCATGGTGACAGACAGACAGATAGTTATAGTCTCTAATAGAATACTAAACTGAACTTTAAAAAGTATTTCTACCGACCTTTTGTTTCATTGCGTCTCTTCACACCTTGATCTACTGACTCTGATAAAAGTTAATGTCAAAGTGTAGATAACATTTTATCACCTGGAGGTTTTTTTCTCCAAGTACAGTTTGGTTCAGAGCGCGTAGGTTTGTAAAAATAACTAGCTGTCCCGGCGAACTTCGTACTGCTCGCACTTAAGGGATAGATTTCGACCGGCTACTCGATATGCACACAAAATGAGAGTAGACCAGAACGGGATAAAATATATTCTATGTACGTCTCTTGGTTCTAAGCTACCTCGCCACCAAATTTTTAGCTAAATCGGTACAGCCGTTCTTTCTTAGTGTAACTAACACAACTTTCTTTTTCATCACTCCATAGTGTAAAACAAAGTCGCTTTCTATGTCCTTATATCCCTATGTATGCTTAAAGCTTTAAAATTACGCAACGGATTTTAATGAGATCTTCTTAAATAGATAGTGATTCAAAAGGAAGGCTTTTATGTAAATAACACGTATAGTATACCCAGGGCGGGTCTCTAGTATGAAATATACCTACAAGTAATAATTAATATTAATGAATGATCAAATAAAATAGTAGATCAAATTTTCCATATATTTTTAAAATTAAAAAATCGATGTTGAAATACTGACGTATTAGTTAAAAAAATGTCGTCACGCATGTCTACGAAGGGATAGGCAAAGGCCCATTCTTATGCACCCACTGTTTGCCAACGACATTAAGTCTTATGGTGAGATAGATATACTTATGGGACAGATATATTTTATACTTCAAATATCACTTTAAATGAAAAATAATTATTAATGTATAATCGATGTTCAAGAAAAATTACAATATATTATACGCCTCTGTGGTATAACGGTACGGCCTGTTAAGTCCGTTAGCCACGTAAGATCCCGGGTTCAATTCCTACCTTTACATTGCCCATAGTTTTAAGTAAGTATTACATTGCCCGGAATTGGATTGTGTCCGAAGTAGCGATAGGCTTGCCACCTATCACATCATGGGCCCTAGTACCTTGGCTAATAGTTACTAGCACACCTAGGCCTTCCCCTTCGCACTTAATAGCCTAATAATGAAGCTTCAACATATATGGAAACAATCCGTATAAGCTCAAATGGAAGAGTAACGTCATTGTAAGGCAAAGGTCGCGGACTCAATTCTTGTTGACGGAGAAATTATTATTTCCGTCAGAAGCTACAAGTGGATCTCCTTGAAGTCTGTCGTCGGCACCCATACATAACAATACTATTATCATGAAGCTAAACGTGCTGTGGAGACTACATTTCTAACAACGATCTGTAAGCAATATTAAACAATTCATAGGGCCTGCTATCTCACTCTTACAAGGCTGGTTTGTTTTGAATTTGCCCAGAGTAGAAAGAGTTAGTAATACTTATATTCGGATCAGGTTGTTGTTAGCAATGCATTCTCCAGATCATACTTTTAGCTTCATGGTAATATGTATAATATTATATGTATATACGTATGTGTACATAATATTATGTTTACAATTTATGACTGACACATACTTCTTACAAACCTCTGTATGTTACAAACTTACAAAATCCCTACTAATATCATAAATACGAAAGTAACTCTGTCCGTCTGTCTGTAACCCTTTCATTAGGAAAAGACGCCGCTTATTAATTGGCCAGAAAAGCATCTGCGGAAAAAATAGCAGGATATAATATATACTATAATACCAATACCTTTTAACCAGTTCCGGTCTTGGATCAGGAAAAACATTCGGAAACTTGGCACAACACTCCAGGATTAAGACAATCCAAGAAGGCCATACCGGAAATAGACAAAAAACTCACAAGAAAACTATTAAAACTAAACACTCTATTAAACTTAAGGAACATGTTAAGTATCCTAACAGGACACTGCTCGTTGAACAGACATCTTCACAAGATTGGTGACACCACCAGTCCTCTGTGCAGATGATGCATGGAGGAAGAAGAAACGCCACATCATGAACTCTTGCAGTGCACAGCATCTCGGAGGTCTGGTGACTATGCGGGAAACTACAGGTAACTTGCAGGGACAACTAACCTTCTAGAAGGAGCCGGGATGGCTGAAGTGAATATCCATGTCGCAAACGCACAATGGCTACCATAAAGCTAAGTGCGATTGACTCGTGAACAAAAAAACCCTTTCACGCCTAAACGACTGAACCAATTTTGATGAAATTTAGTACAGAAATAGAATTTTACATAAGAACATTTTAACCTACAACATTAAAAAAGAGGGTGTCTTTTTCACAACAATCAAATAGTTTCGGTTGATACAAACAAACAAACAAATCTTTCCTCTTTTTAATATTAATATCGTAGAAAAAAAGCATACTAGGTGAGCATAAGCAAAGGTCATTATCAAAGTATGAATCCCAAATATGACAAAAAGCAGGTTTTCAAAACTAGTTTTGTGTTGTTGACCTGCACTTGTGTGTCTATTAAACGCTGTCTACATGTCTGTTGCCAACCTAAGGCACTAATAGACTGATATAATGATGATTATTTGGTATACAAGTATCTTTCTGGAAAAATAAAAAAATCTCATTAATTGCATATAGGTATAATTTAGACACTGCGTGCATAATCTTGGGTTTTTTGGACAGTTAAGTATCAGAATTGGGCAGTCACGAAGTTAGAGGAGTCAGGACTTTTTGATATTACTCACAAGGATAACTAAAATCAAAAACGACAAAAAAGGCATATATCATTGGTTTATAACTAACAAAAAATATGACTAAAATTGTTCCTAGAATTAAAGAATAACAGAGACGAATGTCAAATCTAAACAACAATTTACATTTCGTTATAGGCATTCTTAAATATAACTAATCGCTCTCGTCCTAATTCCTGCCAGTTTAATTATCAATATGTTGAATATAACCACAATATATACAAAGTAGTATTATGATATAAATTTTTTATCGTTGGCACTTGATTAAACCTCCACAAATTTATATCTCAAATGAAAAATACATGTGCTTTTTTAAATAATACCTACTTATAATTGAAAATTATTTGCGATTTTTTTCCAGTTTTTCTTTTAAAGTACCAACAGACCTAAAATCTTAATAGAATGTAAATTATAATAATATATAAAAGCTTTTTTAGTTACACCATACATAGCTCAATAAAGGCTGGACCTCTCTTTATTGTATATTTAGATTTGTAACCTCGGAATAGGATAATAACCATTAAAACTGTAAAAAAAATTAAGATTAACTCGGGTGGTGCGAAATTCGCCGAAGTAAATAGTAAGAAGTTATTTTTAAATTAGCAAGTGGTTTTAATATAATCCAACATTTATAAGCATGAATCGGGACGCGAGACCGTTTATACCTGTAAAAACAGTACCTATACAACTCTGGCTACATAGGATAGGCAGTTTATTATGAAAAAAAGTACCTTCACGTCGGTATTCGGTAGTATTCGCGAATAATCCGAAGGGGTAGGCAGAACTATGCTAGTATAACCACGACTCGTAATTCCAGTAGATATACTAGAACAGCCACGATTAGCTAAGGTACTAGGGCCCATGATGTGATTGGTGACAAGCCTATCGCCACTTCAGGCACATTCTAATCCCAGAAAATGTAATACTTAATTTAAGAAACGTCCCGACCTGGGAAATGAACCCTACGCGGCTAACGGGCTTAACAGGCGACAGCCGAGCCACAGAGGCGAAATTATGAAGCACAAGATATGAGATTAGGCATATGTACGAGTACTAAATACAGAAGTCCTAAAAAAAGACAATAATGTTAAAATTATGCCCTCAAATTTCGACCACTAACTGAACAAAGAGATAATATCCAGTCCAGTAATATTTATTTATTTTATGATAAACACAATTTAATGTCTTACTTACATCAGAACAAATACAAAAGGAGACCACCGCCGCTGCAAGATCACCGTGACATTTAGGTAAATTTTTGTACAAGAATCATATAATTTATGAAATAATAATAATTGACAATTTACACAAATTGATGTAAACCTCAAAGGAAACAAATTAAGTGCTTGCATTATCAATGATATAAATAGAAATACTTATAGAAGTATACCAGAATTTAATGTTTTGGTGACAAAAATATTCGTAAAAATATTAAAATAAATCATTAAAAAATGTACATTCTATGGGGCTGACCCAAATAGTTTTATAATAATAGATAACACAAAGATCGTTGTAATTATCGATACTCCGCATTATCCAACCGATAACAAAAATGAACACTACAAATATATTTAAAGCGGCGCTAGGTAAGTCGGCCAAGAAAACACAATGAGTGCTCAACGTAGATGGACATGTTTTGCGGTGGTGCAGTTGGTGATTATCGGATGCGCGTACGCAGCTCGTGTTCACGCCGTAAAACCACTAGAAACTGAAAGTGGTAAGTGCAAAACACTTTATAACATCAACAAATTTAAACTTTGATATCTAGTTTTAAAACAATATCGTTCTAGTTTCTAAATATTTAATTATATTAACGAATTCAAGCCTGAAATCAAGTTTTAAGTGTAAAATACTTACCCATATAAAAATACGCCTTAAAATTTTGTTTTAAACTAATATGATTGTAAGTACTAAATATTTTAATAGTATTAATAAATCTATGCTTTGAAATCATCAACCAATCTAACCATAATTGCTAAATTCTTCATGATATTAACAAATGTCCACCTTGAAATCTACTTAGTTTTAAGGTAATATAGTTGTATTTGTAAAGTACTAAATTATTACGTACATAATATATTTAAAATATAACGTCTTGAAATGTAGTTCTATGTAATAAGTGCAAATTACTTCATTACATTAAAAAAAATACGCCTTGAAATCTAGTTGTAAGCCAATATTTCAAACTTGAATTCAAGTTTAAAGCAATATCGTGTAACAAAATAATATTTATTTACTAAAAATAGGGACAATCGGTTGATAAACAAACAAAAATAATTGCTCAAAGTTGATTTTAAAATAAAAATATAGTGGAAAACTTTGCCAAAGAGTAGACAATTTACGATGAAATATTGACTTAAACTTTTGTTTGTTTTCCCCATTTTCGAGGATATAAAAGGCAATGACAATACTTTTTTTTTCTTTTTAATTTGTACCCACATCTTTTATTTTTTTTAAGTTTTTTATCAAGTTTCAATTTAAAAATTCCTTAACTACAAAAAAATAAAATTTTGAGTTTGAGTTTGATTTCCATTAGCTTTACTAAATAACCGGTTATCTTTGCAAGGACATACACAAGGATTTAAACAAGCATTAAATACTTACGTACATCTTTTTTCACTGAATGTATAGCGATAAATAAAAGATATGTTTTAGTTATTTTATTTCGGCATATTTAAAACAGGACATACTATTAACCAGTAAACTTTTTATATGTTATACATATTATTATACCATAATATAAAAAATTGTAATTTATAATATTATCAAAGAACGAATACTTAATTTTAAAAACACGACATTTTGAAGATTGTACAAAATACTTAGCCATAAATACATCAGTCAATAACAGAGCACAAAAGCAATTACATTTACACCTAAAATCAAGATTTTTATATTTATACAAATGTGATTAGTTTAGAAATGTAAATATAAACAAGCATAGCTTTATGCATACATATTACAATAAAATATCTAGGTCTACTTGACCTTGTTCATTTTATCTATTACCTAATGACTATGACTTTAAAAATAACTTTGAAACATTTAATGACTTATAATGAACGTTTAATGACTATTCTACATCACAATTCACAAACAGAAAGTTAAATGATGATAATAATTAATTAAATAATGATAAATCACTAATATTCTGGCCTCTGCTCTCTGTTTTATTCTAATATTACATTATATTAAGTACTTCAAAATATGTTTTTATTTTAAATATTCATAAAATAAAAGTAACTGCGGTTTTTGATGTGCCTATTATCTGCTGTCCATTAGTATGTGTGTTTGTCCAGTCTGTATCTCATTAAATGATTTATAGTTATTATAGTATTTTCACAGATAATATATTTCTGGTGTTGATACAACAGATACTAAAATACAGAAAAAATAATATTTAAAAGGGGCTAGCATACAACGAACGACCCGACCCGACCAATAGATGACGCTTAGCTTATTTAGACCACGGTATAATTAAATTAGACTGAATATTCATAATGTCATTCTATTCATATAAACAAGAGATGAGTTCGACTCGCACGTGGCAGATTTTTTATAAATACTCTCTGTTCCGGCGAACTCCGACCCGAAATATCTTATATTCCGGACGAATATTAATCCACAAAAACATATTATATCTAATATCATAGTTACTACGACGGTTCTTGAGTTATATGCCTTACTAAAAAGGTTTTTTATAGATTAAAAATAATACCTAACTTTATATATTCTAAATTTTATAAACTGTAACCTATAAATTCGACCGCCTCGTTGACCGAATGGCTAGCGTACACGCCTAACCTCATCGACTAACCGCGAGGCTCGGGTTCGATTC
>DVZL01007212.1:0-10876 GCA_018236625.1 Lasaia peninsularis | reverse complement strand
ATAGCGACATCTCGCTATCCACATTTAGATCGCGGTGGAAAGTTGAGTAAGGTATCGATATATTTTCAGAATAATTAATTAAAAATTTACTTCAAATTAAACAATTTAAATTTGTGTAAAACGTGTTTTTTTGCAGTTTTTATATACGATAGATTCCGCACGGAACCCTTCGTGAGTGAATCCGACTCGCACTAATCCGGTTATTACTCATTCAAAAACAGAAAAAGGAAATTATTAGAGGCGAGTGTAGAAATAATACACAAAGAACACTAGCACCCAATGTTTTCATTTTACTGCCGTATGAATGTAAAATATTCAAATAGAAAACGCCAGATGAAAAACCTAAACCGTTGATTGGATTAGCCATGGTATATACATATTCCCGTATTAATATTTGTATATGCCTCAATTACAGGCTGCTTTTTAATAAAAATCTCGAGCAAAATCCGTTAGGTATTGGATTTTATGAAATTTTTGAATTTTTTCAACTTTTCATAGCCGTGTTAGTACGTATGAAAAATAAAACCTTGTTTAGGTGCGCTTCTACAAAATATGGTAAGCAACGGACTTCGTAAAAACTTAATAAAAAGTTATGATTTTTCCACTACTTGAAACTTTTATGGCTAAAATTAGGTTCCACCATTTTTATATTATATATTTGCTTTGGCCGCGGCGTCGTCCGCGTTTTTATTTAATTATTTTATTGTATACATTTCAAATCAAATTCTAAAATAAAAGTACTACACATATAATAAAACTGTAACTGATCGCTGTCTACATGGAAAATTTATTTAAAACAACGTAATGGACCGGCTTTTATATAGCCAAGAAAACCCAAAACAATGTTTTGTTTACTTTGCCTGTACATTTGTGTTCGCTACTCTTAGAAACGGCTTCACCGATTTGGATACAGTTTTCAGAAATATGTTGTGATGGCCTTCACTTAATAATTTAGTTATTTCATTTAACTCGGTTAACGAATAAAGAAGTGATGTCAACTTGTGTTAATCACGTAATATTTACTTATTTAAAAAGAACTTTGCCATCATATTGAACTAAAATTAAATGGGTTCAGCGTAGGCTGGAAATGCGGATTAAGTTGCGGGCAGAGCTAGTCCGTTTATAATTACACATACTATTAAGTGGACTTCACAAAGAGAGCAATTCCATTGAAATCGATTTAACTAGAACACGATAAATTCTAAAAAAACATCCATGCATCCTAACGTGGTCGTAAATTGCGGATCCAAGGTTCATAATACACAGTTTTTTCCCACTAAGTGGTTTACATAGCTGGCGGGTTTAGAACTCAATACGCGTTTCCAGCGATCAGACTAAGTGTGACGACCGTTATCTATGGAAGGTCTACCCAATAACATTAGCCTACTTAGCGGCCGTGTGGAGACCATATAACTTGGTTATATCTTGCTTCAGTATAGAAAGAGTGGATTATTCAATATTATTCTGTAATACGCAATTTCCAAGACGCTACTGATCGTAAATGAACCATACGTGCTACAAAAATTTGAGCAAGTGCGAATCGAACTCGCGTTCTGAGGGTTTTTGTATTATATGTCTTGGAGTTAATTTTAACTAGCTGTCACCGCGACTTCTTCCGCGTTTTTTTTAAATATTTTTTTATACGCTTCTAAAATAAAGGTTGTCTAAGCCGTTCCTTATTACATTAGCTGTCTGCTAGTGAAAGTCCCGTCAAAATCAGATTCAGAGATTAGCGGGTACAAACAGACAAAAATTTAAAAAAATGTTATTTTGGTATATGTACTTTGTAAATATACATATGCTCTTGCTAAAAAGCGATTATTTTAATATTACATACAGACACGCCAATTTAATTTATTTGTATAGATTAAGCTAGCGAAGGAAGTATGATTAACTCGAACATAGTGTACTTTTCACAATACGTAAATAATTATTTAATCATACTAAAACTTCACCAAACCGACTTCAATTTAAATATTATGTCTTCTTGGTAAACAATTAAATACTATTATTAAGTATAACTCAAAAAGCTTCGAGTCTATTGCCATAAAATATTATATACTATCCAATAAAAAATCTATCGTAATTGGATTACTCTGTAAAAACTAAATATAAAGAAACATAATTATCAAAAATATACACGTTGAATTTAGAACGTCCTCCATTTATTTGTCTATTTATTTGTTTGAGTGTCCCTTTTATTTTAAATCTCTAATAATCTGTTTCTATGTGTGCTACATAGGAACAGGTTATCATCGCACCTATGACATTTTTGAATTATACATGCAGGAGCCTGTATTTTTAACCATCACAAAATCACCATCTTTGACAGCCTCCATCGAGAGGTTATTGTAAATTTCTTAAGCCACTGCCATCCACGAGGTTCAGGTTCGATTCACCCCACGAACGTACGAGTGTATTATTGGTCAGAGTGTTTTTAAAGTTTATGCTACTATCTATTTATTTGGTATTTATTTATTTAACACTTAATTGTACACATGATATATTACAGTAAATACCTCGTGTCAGTCATATAATTTGCTTATTTTGGGGTTAGATCAATTTGTTTAATCTTTTTAATTGTTACTATTACGGTTCTTCTTAAAGTAAACAAAGACAGCTTCAAATAGTTTGACAAAACATGAATTCACCTTCGCCACAGTTTGTGACCACTCATTTGACTTTTTGTGAAACTTTCTATTGCACTGGAGCGACAAAATCGCTTTTTCTTATAATTTACCGAATAGACACTTTTTTGAGTTAGTCTTTGACTTGCGACGTTGTTTTCTATCATAAGGTTTGAGCTTTAACAATAATTTAAATAATTGAAACACGTCTTGAGTAATAGACCTGTTAGAATAGATGACACTAAGGCTATAATATTTGCAGACTTACCAGAAAATGGCGGCTGATTTACTATATAACATTCTTGTCTTACAGATACAAGATATAACAAGAATACCTTGGATGGATTATACTGTCACCTGCTATTACTTACTGCAGTTTTGATTAGTAATGTTTAGTAATAATATATATTTTCCGGGTTTAATGTTCCGGCTCCAGTCCCCTGTGCAAAATATATCATCTGCTTTCCTACCGGGCAACTTGTAAGCGGTTAAAGTGCGGTGGTAGAGTGCTGTTCAGCTGCTCGCCCGGGTATTCCTGACATAATGAAATTGTCATGTTCCCTTTCGAAGAGTAGTGCCTAACAGTCCGACAACAGACAGTGACGGCCCTACAACATCTATGGTGCCTATAGGCCGTGGTTCTCTTACTACCTGGAGACCCGTGTGCTTGTTCGCTGTCCATAAAAAATTAATATCAGTCGTCTCTTTGTTTGACTTAAAATTGTTAAAAACGTCAATTCTCATTTGTTCCTGAATTCGCGCCGTCCCATGGAACTTTCGTAATGTACACAAACCACTCGAAGCATGATTTGTTCACACTTATGGCAATTTTAAAGCCATCTTTGTAATTTCCAGATCCGTGAACAGTTAGTTTTTCCGTGGAAACCAGGTCTGCACTATAACACTTCTTTCAAACGGAATTATATTCTTTGTCATTTATTCACAATCTTATTTTAAATCATTGTCCGTGAAAAACCATCCTCAGAGGTGAATTAATTAGTTGGTCTTTAAACTGGCAAATTTTTCCCGTTTTCGAACGGTGTTTACTTTTGAACATCCTTTATTATCTTTTTTTTTAACACTTAATTGCATATATGTAACTTGACAATGAAATTAGCACTAAGTAACAAATAAGTCCTAAGGGTGAAAGGTTCTTGTCTCTGACAAGATATCGTATACACATATATTCTTGCCGAGTTCCTTGCCTTCCTTGGTGGCAGAGTTTATCGAGTGTCAAGCTTCTCGATTACCACATACTTGCTTAAATTCCTCCACATTCATTACTCTCTTTTGTCATACGGCATGTATGTATATATGTATGTGTGGTTTTGGATACTTCCGACACCACTCTCGGATAGTATAAGAGCAATATCTAAGTGTAACATATATCTAAATAATATATCTTCCAGTTTTTAGACGTCATTTAATAACTTTACCTTATTATAAAATTATTCAGATTATTCAACAAATACTTGAAGGTCTTCCAAAGCAACAATAGACTTACGTGTTAGTTATTGCGGTAACGTTATCAATGTGTTCTGGAACTACATATGTATATATTTATACATTTTCACGTCAGGTAACTTACGAGGTAAACAGAGGGTATCGAGTATCCCTACATACTTGCCTAGCTTCCACCACATCCATTATTCTCTTCATGCAAATGCGCCGATTTCGCAGATTATTGACACCACCCCCGGATAATACATGAGTGATTTGGTCGTGGAATGTCTACCTAGGTCTCCACGGGTACCTATATCCATCCACTTTCGCATTGTATATTTGCTTTATCAAACTTTCAGCTTTCATTCTTTCCACATGGACGAACTGTCCGACCATGCCCTTTCTCGTTTTTATATTTCTTTTATGTATCTTTAGTAAAATATGTTTCTTCATAGCTGTTTCTTAATTATTAAAATTCAGGTGTAACTTTGGTAGACATAGACAAAATGGGAATGTTGTCCACCAAATCAAAGTTTTTGATGCTCCCCTCCCCCGTTTTCACGACCAGATTGGATTTTTTCATGAGAGGAAAATGTTAACAAATATAATTCCTAGGTCCGTGGACCAAATGTAAATTATATACAAATTTCGTTAGGCTGGACCGATTTGGCTGATTTTGGTTTTGAATTATTTGTGGAAATCCATATAAGTGAATAGGAAAACAATGGTAGAAGTTAAGAGAAGAAAACAATTTGGTTTTATCTTAGTATCAAACATTGGCCTTTCAGAAATCAAATTAAATTTAAAAGTCACGTTTTTTTTATTATTTTGGTTTTGTATATCGTTTTTGTTTTATTCCCCATACGGTGGACGGTACGAGGTTCGCCGGGATAGCTAGTGGCAATATAAAATATAAAATCCCTGTCTTACGAACTGATACTGGTATCGTAATGAAGTGAGCCATAAAGACAATACGAGAAAAAATAATACACCAATGACTGTTAATCAGCGGTTGGATAGTTGGCGCTCCCGTTAACGAATGTAAATTAAAATGTAAATGAGTGCATTGATGTGTGCTATTTTCTTAATTTCGAAGTTTCGCTTTTATATCTTCGCAGTTCTCAAGTTTTTCAGCTACACCATTTTTAGGGTTCCGTACTCAAAGGGTAAAAATGGAATCATATATGTATAAATATATCAATTAATGTATAAAAATGAATAATGTTTTAAAATATTTGCACATCACATTGTGGTAGATGTTGGTATAATTAAAAACTTATTTTGTAACAACTTTTAACACACATATTCGGCAAATTAATAAATTTCATTTCCTTTCATTTCCTATTTCTAAAACTCTGTCTATCTGTCTGTCACCAGGCTGTATCTCGTAAATCGTGATAGTTAAACATGTGAAATTTTAACAAATATGAAAAACAGAATAAATATAAACGGTGCTCCCGTGTAACAGACGTCATTTTTTGGTCATTTTTATAGATAGTGCTACGGAACCCTTTGTACGCAAGTCCGACTCGCACTTGGCCATATTTTTAATGTAAAGTTTTTGAAAAATGTTTTCTTTTAAAATAAATAAATATCAACACGTCTACATCCCAGAAGTGTATTTTTATGGGATAGGACAGCAAATGCGAATCCTGATGGTAGGAGACATGCGTGGCTATGACGTCATGGATGTTGTAGGTTCGTTCTTTCGTTGTACCAGCTAATCTTCGAAACGGCTGAGCCTATTTTGACGGGACGTTCATTTAAGGACAGCAGATGTAATAAGGAGTAGCTCAAGTAGCCTAAGCTTTTATTTTCAAAATTTTATTTTAGGAATTTGAAAATAATTAAATAAAAAGGCTGACAAACCGCGGGCACAGGTAGTGTATTATATTTTCGTGCATTGTACATTTTCGTATGTAAGTGCTAAACTTATTTCGTATGAGATTTGCGCTATACGGTTAATGTTTCTATCCAACATGTGACATAAAGTTCGCATCGCTTTCAAAAGCAGTTTGCTTTGATAAATTGAAAAGGTTGCTCGGTCAATGTCTCTACATGTCGTTTGACGCTTCCTGTGACGTTTGTGTGACCTGTCCTACCTTATTACTTGCATGTAGGGTGACCATACGGTGTCCATACTTATTGTATTAAAAGCGGCATTAAGATTCAAAACTATTTTAAGTGTAATTATACTTCTACTCATTTCGTAATTTATTGAGTTCTTCAATACAAGCCTTAATATGAAATTTAAATTCAACTAGATGTATCTACAAGTATAATTGATTTAAAATATGATTTTTAATAAAAACATGAGTTATAGTTCCGCGATGACTCGCCAAGATTATTACTAATGCCCGTCGTATTTCGGCTGCTGTAACGTCATTACTCGTCATTGGCATTTTCCGGTTCCGGCAGATATCCTTTAGCCTTACTTATGTAAAATGCTTAACATACCGGACACAAATTGTGACACAGATTTAGCAATATTTGGTATCTTAAAACAAGTAACAATGCGAGTTTTTTATTATTATTACAACGAAGAAAGTCACCTGCTTTATTCTTCTCCGATTTTAAAATAAGATTTCAAAAACTCGACTGCATTTCTGCTCTGATGAAAAATTGTGATATTTCGGGATAACGTAGTATAAGATTTCGGGACAGAATTTTCCAACACCTCACTATAATAACACTAGTATTCAGAGGGTAGGGTTCCGGTAGACTTGCACATAAGGCCTAACATCCCGGTCACAGGATAGCGACATACATCATATTCTATGTCTATAAGCCATTGTCGTCTCTTACTATCAGAGGAACCGTGTACTCGTTCGTTGCCTTACGCCAAAAAAATAATTCTTATAAATTTATTTAAACTAAAATATAGAAATAGTAGGTGTACATAAAATTTTTATGAATGGAAATAATTGTTTTAAGTTCGATTGTTCTTTCAGGCCCTTAATTTACATTTTCTTGAAATGTTACATACGCTCAGATACCATTGGTTTCCTGTTGTCTCTTTTTATCAAGAGAGCCGTGTGCTCCCGTAAAAAATACAACATGGTAACCCTACTTTTATGCAGTCTTCTCAAATGTCATGGAATGGTTCACCGCGTTCACAACTATTCATTTTTAACTCATTTCAATTACGTGGAGGCTCTTCTTTCATGGATCACGACATCGTAGAATCCAAATGACTGTGTATTACTGGTTATTTAACCAATTGAAATTCATCCTCACGCCAGTTCACTTGCAGGGTAGGCAGAGAGTATCGAGTGACAAGTGTCACGATCCTTACATACTTCCCAATCTTCCTCAACATTAATTACTCTCTTCGTACAAACACGCCAGTGCGGAGACTTTCGACACCATTCTCTGTTTATACTTTTGACACCATACGCGATATATTACGATGAATTAGTTAAAAAAGTGTTTCTATGGTTATCATATTCAAAAAAAACCTGATGCTCGCAACCCCGAAGGGTTGGGACTCACTATTACTCGACGATTTTATGTCTCATGATGTGACAGGTGGCAAGTCAGTTGTCATGTCGGAGAGAAATCCAGTCCCAGACAACACAGACATTTTTTTTTAAATTTCGACCAATTTTTCAAAGTTACCAAGGCAAGGAGGTAATTACTTTAAATCCTATGGAGCGACTTTTTATTCGGAATTTTGACTTAAAATTTTCAGAATCTTTATTATTTTTCATGTAGAAAAAAAAATAATGAGAGAATAAAAATACGATTATTGAAGATTTTGTATTTTTTAAAAATTCTGAGCGACTCTTTGATTTTTATTTTTATTTTTGATAACTTTTTGGTAGCTATGAGACTCAAAAAAAATTTTTTCGGCCACCCTAATATGTATAGTACGGTGATATGTATGTCATATAGGTAGGTACCTATGTAAGATTAGAAAAAAATGCACAGAGTTTTCTTTTATTCTAACAATAGTTTAACAACTTACCTATTTCTTCACTCCAATATTATATTTCCTTTTATTGTCTTGGCCTCAATTGCTGTATCTCTCATACACTTTACTAAATGTACCTTTTATAAGCGTTACAACTTTCCCGTCTTTCTATCGAGTCCGACCACGTTCCGATTGTACGTGCGCACAACGTTTGGACAGACGTACTTAATTATTATTAAGATATATAGAGTATTACCACAACAGTCCTGTATCGCGTCATTAGAAACCATTCGTTTTTTTTAGTACAATGAAGGCATTCAGCCTTTGTTGGGAGCATAATTACATTTATTTATTTATGTATGGGGATAACCCAGCTAACCGTGGCTTATAGACACTATAGATGTTGGAGGTGCGTCTGAGGAGGTAGTCTGTGTCGGGATTTAAGACCGTATGTGAAAGTCTACTAGCTACCTTACCCAGCGGACCAGAACACGACAATGTCATTATGTTGGCAGGAGTAGGTATGGCTGTGGATCCCTATCCGGACGAGTTTGCTGCAAAGTACTCTATAACCAATGGTCATGTTGAAAGTGACACAGTTAATTTATGGTCCTCTCTCACGAGTTCTCTGGTAAGGAGGCAGATGGTCTATTCTACAAAGGGGGCCCGGACTAACACGGAGAAGTTTTCCTAATATTACCGCCCCTGTGGTCAAGCGTGTTCGGTGTCCAACTATGACGGACGAGGACCCGGGTACGACACCATGGACGATGTAGGGCAGTTTGTTAATCGTGGGTGTTCTAGTATATCTGCTGGACTTACGAGTCGTAGATATACTAGCACATCTCTGCTTACCCCTTCGGGAAGAATAAGCGTGAAGGTACTTTTTTATTTGGCGGGTGAAGCCGCGGGCGGAATACTAGTATTAGATTATATACTTGTAGGATATTGCAGAATGATATCGCCTAAACGTTGATTCATGTAATACAACCTATTTGGTTTCAAAACGCTGGTGCACTTCGAATTGAAGGATTCTATTCGTCACGAACGGATTGATTTCCACTAGTCACGTTTTATCCGTTTTTGCTAACCCGCACAGACTAGAACTTTATTTATCGGACACATCTTCACTCCGAATCCCTTGTCTGGTAGACAGAGAGTATTGAGCTCTGCCAAGTACCAATTTGCAGCCTTGGAGGAGCCCGTAGACTGATAAGTAAAACATACATACATATCTTCACGCCAGGTCCCTTAAAATGTGGGTAGAGAGTATCGAGTGCCAAATGCCACGATACCTACATACTTAGCTTCCTACAAAATCATCATTCTCTTCATGCATACACGCCTGTTGTGACGCCTGGAGACTCTTGACACCAACCTCGGATAATAGACGAGCTATTTGGTTGTGGAATTTCACCCTAGGTCTCCGCGAACACCTAGATTTCCACATTATGTATCCGTCCACATTTATATTGTATATCTGTTTTGTCAATCTTTCGTCTTTTTATTCTTTTCACATGATCGAACCATCGGATATTATTTGATATAGAACTACTTAGTTTTGAACTAAAACAAAATTATGGCCACATTATTGAAAAAAAAGGAAAAAATACCATCCCGCCAAATCTCCTACACGTCACGGTCGCTGAAATAATGTTTTGTATAAATTTCGAAGCCTTCTTCTAGTTTAGAATTTTTCTTCTATCTTTGAACTAACCATTTTACCGTTTGGCGAGTCTATTACAGCCATTATTTCTAAAATCCTCTTGTTCTCATATCGGTCCCCTTCTAAAATGTTATGTCACTATTGATTGACGTCCTCCCCCTACCACTCAGTTGTGTTTACGTAGTATAAATTTCTGTTCTGACACCTTGTAATACATATTAAATATGTACGGTTTAGGAAAATAATGACGTCACTTAACCAAAAAAGAAACAGAGCGATGTAAATAGCGGTAAATAGCAGAGAAATCAGAAATTCTCTACTTCAGTTGATCTGTGGAGTTGTGGATTAATGACGTCATTGTCATGACAGACAGTATATTTTCGAATCATCGGTAAGTCTTTCTGTTTGTTCTGACTCAGATAACTAATGTAACTTAGGCTACTTTTATTTTAAAACTATAGAGATTAATTAAATTCAAACGCGTACGAAGTCAGCTTGGTGCTAAAGTTTGGTTTAAGAAAATAATGACGTCACTAACCCAAAAATTACATGTGGATTATGACGTCATTACTGCTTAAGACGAACAAAATTTACCATTGAGTTTGTAGTGCTGGAATATGGAGTCGTGGTGGGGCGCCCGCATACTCCCACGGCTTCGTCTCGCCACGGGTACGTGTCCTGCCTCGCTACCAGCCATTGTTCATTGTCTATGCGTACCACGTGTGTTCGAGTGTAAATCACTTAACATGCAACAAAGGAATCAGGCTGATGATCTTTGGGAACATTCTAGAATACTTCAAAGTTTTGATCCCACTTAAAACAATTACTTGTTTTATGTTTATGTAGGGGTGTGGAAATGTAAGGGGATAATGCACTATTAATAGGGGTGGAGTGACAATAACAATCTTGTTGTAGCTTGATTGATATCTTTTGTCATATGGATTTGTTTTGACGATTGCGTCGCGGTTTCAGTTCAGCCTTTTTAAGCCATGAATATAGATTGAGTATTTGGTGTGTATTTGACAACTCAAACGTGTTGGTCCGGGATCCGTTTTAGAGTAGGCCAACTGCCTTCCATCCAGGCAGCTCGTAAGAGGCGAGCATAGGGTCTATTGTCAGCAACACCGTGACATTAACTAGGTGGTAGAGCTCTGTGCAGCAACTCGCCCGGGTAGGGATCCACCGCCTTACCTATTCCTGCCGCCATAATGACATTGTCGTGTTCCG
>DVZL01007211.1:0-10876 GCA_018236625.1 Lasaia peninsularis | reverse complement strand
CACCTACAATAACCGCTGGCGACTTGATAGCGGGGCGCGGTCCGCGCGGCTCGTTATGAAGTGACGTCATAAGCGGTTAAGTGGCTGAAGCGGGACTCGATATTTTTCGAAACTTTGAACGCCTGTAAAATCAAAACTACTAAGTAGTTTTGACTGCAATAAAAACTAGTGTATTTGTATACATACAGGCTATACTGACACAAAATTTCAAGCGATTTGGCATACCTAGTAACATTCTCCATAAAATAATTGAGTTTTCTATATAAAAAAAAGGAAATATATAAATAAAGCCGATTTAAAAGCAAAGAAATTATCAATTTAATAAATTAATCACTGTCTGGCCATACTCGGATCTCAGGCAAAAAAAAAAAAATAAAGTAAAAAATTAAAATCGAACCGAATTAATATTTTATAACTAAATTTTCATTAAGTGAAACTTATGACTTCTAAGTGCAAATTTCTGGTTCGTTACGGTCGTAACTAAGATACTTATAAGAGGAAGCTCCATCCTCCACAAATAGCCTTAATCATACTAATGATGGCGGACATTTTTTATGCATTACTGACTGAGAATTTTTTTACTTCACTAGATATTTCATACGACTGTCCATGTTTAAAACTTATTTAGCTCTGCTTCAGAAACCTGTTTGGACAAAAAATACCGTCACGCTTATATCCTCTAAGTGGTAGGCAGAGGTTCATACTTATGCTCCTATTACCCAATTGTAATATTACTGAGTACTAGCTGTTGCACGCGACTCTGTCTATGTTGGTATGATTTTTAACCACGATTATTTTTAGCACGCTTGTTAAATATTAAAAAAGACACAAGTATCAAGACTTTTATCCTGTAGCTTGTTCGCTATCTTTCGCTATATCTAAAAATCGACAAGTATCAAGAAATATATCAGAAATAAAGTCACTCTATTCAATGCAGCCGTATTGAATACGGTACGATCACAAGTGAAATCAGGCGAATATTTTAGATTTCCGCTAAAATTTCTACTATGTGCAGTGGAAAAGTAAATTCTCTTCTAACAAGAATGAAACTAGTTTAAGCTCAAGATTTGAAACGTTTTTCTATCGAAATAAGTTCAATTTTCAAATTGAAGTTAAACAATCTGATAGAATTTCATATAATCCTACGTATATGCAAGGCACTTGTTATAGGAATTTTCTTACTGGGAGGTTTCAAAAATAAGATTTTTTTTGGCTGGTTGAGTTTTTTCTGACTCTAATACCTTTAAAGGAGCAATTCTTGTATATTCTTGTGTGTTTAAGTTAGAATGGTTCGGTCTGAAAATCGGGCACCTTAAAACGCAGGAAACCCGGATTCAAATCTAATCTATAGTATTATTATGTATATTCAATGCGAATTTGGTCACTGTGGTGACCTAGGTTGACTTTCTACTCCCAAATAGCCCATGTATTATCCGAGGGTGGTGTCAAGAGTCTGCGAAAACGGCTTGTTTTCAGGCTCTGAGCCAAGTTCAGTGATATTTCAAAAATTAATAATGTATGACGACAAAACAGATGTACAAAGCAAATTTGGATAGCTGTAGGTACACTGGGACCTGGGTTAAAATTCTATGATCTATAAATAATAATATTAATTATAATAAATAATGATAAATAAAATTGGATTATGTAACATTAAAATAACCGCTTTTTACTAAAATTTTATAATTTTTATCTGTCTATCTATTTGTACCTGCTAATCTCGGAAATGCCTGGACCGATTTTGACGGGACTTTCACTGACAGACAGCTAATGTAATAAGGAACGGCTTAAACTACTTTTATTTTAGAAGCGTATGACATAAATTCATTAAATGCGCGACGCGCATGACGCGTACGAAGTCGCGGGCACAGCTAGTAAAATATAAGTAAGTAATTAGACGAAAATGGAGAAGAGATTTTACTAAACACTAAAATGTATTTAACTCTATATCAGAAAACCATAGAGATATTTAAAAAACAGGCTATGGTTTTCCATGACCTAATCTATATCTTTGCTAAAATTTATCAAAATCGGTTCCGCGGTTTTGACAAAAAAACATTAATCTAAGGCGAAAACTAGTTTTACAAAATCTCATCACATAGTAGTTACAATACGATCGGAAATAATCAGTATTTCATTATATTTCTATGACTTCATTTCCGAACGTAACTATTCATTGCAATCAATAAACTGTTAAATGATAAAGCAGTGAAAAGTAATCGACAAGAGAATAATAGTGAAGCCCGTTTACCGGTTATTATATTCGAATTTCGAATATTATGATTGAATATTTTCGGTTATGGCGTTAATTGGCTCATCATAGTTCAATATTGTGATTGTATTAACTGAATTGTGACCATTTGGATATTGCTTTCTGGACGTCTATTATCTATGGCTGTTAAAATCGGGATTGTCATCAAATCTTTTAATGTAATTTGAATGTAGTTAAAAAATCGACTTTTATTTTACTAATATGCCGTCTACATATACAATATTTGAGGGCTCCCTCGATTGGCAGGCAATATGACATTTTTGATACGACCAATTAAAATATCAAAATCAATTGATTGATTTTTTACAACTTTTTAAAAATATGGAAGAATATCAAGAATTTAAAACATCAAGTTTTTTTTAAATAAAAACCTGTAAGTGTTTTAATAGGCTGAGAAACGTTGAGATTATAATTCAACTGTTATTTTAGTGTACTTTTTTTATAATTATTGAATGTTTCTTCATGATTAATTTATAAAATACATATATTATGCATAAGTATATCAGTTGATCTGTTGTAACAGAAAGAAGTACATTAATGTTAATTTTATTCTCTTTCAAGTAATTTCTTAATTTTAAAATATTTTTTTGTTTTTTACGTGGGGTTTAATACCGTCAAACCCCAATGAATTTTTGATAAGTCTTTATTTTAGAAGTGGATCTACTTCATTTTTAAAAAAAAATATGCTTAACTCTTTAAACCATGAACAAGAATAGACATATCTAGACCTAGACGAAATGTTGATGAACTTCAAGTCGGTTTTTGCTGTTTACTGCATTTAGGTTATGACACTTTTTAAGTCCAGAACTTATCTATACTTATTATATACAAGCATATTATCCAAATACATAAAAGACCGTACAATACTCAGAAACCATTATTCAACAAGGCATTCCACAACGTCAGTTAATACAATCACAATATTGAATCATGATGAGCTAATTAGCGTAATAACCGGAAATATTCAATCATAATATTCGAAATTTGAATATAATAACCGATAACCGTTATTGACTATTATTCTCTTGTCCATTACTTTGCACTGTTTTATTTAACGGTTTATTGATTACGGTGAATACAATTAAACTCGTAAATGCACTCGTTGATGTGTAATGAAACAAAGGTTCAATGTTATTATAACGTTGTCAATATGTGGTTTATCATAATATATTTTCTTCAGTTTATCAGAACGTTTATTGAATTAATGAACTTTCTATTGCACGCCAAGTCAAGAAGGGGGTAGGGAGAGAGTATAATACCAATATCACGATTTCTACATACTTGCCTAACTTAATCCATATTCATTACTCTTTTCATACCAACATGCTGGTTTCGGTTACACAGTAAAAGCTTTCATAATAGTCTAAAAGAATCATGGAGCTGAAGTACTATCTGTAGATTACACTCCTAAAAACGACTTGTCCGATATTAAACATCTATCTCATTTTCATAGGGCCGGCTATTTCACTCTCATATGCTTGTTTTGACTCAACACTCACAGGTCAAAATTTTAGGGCTGGAATTGCAGTTTAACCCCAAGGCGGGTAAACAGGGGTAAGAAATATAAATACTAGATATTTTCAACATTTTTATCATCACCATCATCATCCTAGCATTAGTGGGAACCTAGGATCCGCTTTTCGACTTATAACCTACTAACACTCGGTTTTCATTCCTGTTAGTAAGTCCATTGAAACACATGTCTTGTTTCACGCTCCATAACATAAAGGTATCGTATCTTAGGTCGCTATTTAAAAATTATTTTAAATTTATCATCATTATAATATTAATACGTGAAGTAAGACTTAAAACCTCTTTTTATGAAAATTTCACGGATGGAGGAGTATGAAATTTGGCACACTTATAGTTTATGTGTAGGAGAAGTGCAGATCGTTTATATTTTTTAATAATAATGCTTATCAAGTACATTAATCAACAAGTAAAACATTACACACACTACCAAGCTTTTGACAAACAAAACACAAGTATTTGTCACACGTATAGTTTGTTGTCAAATTGTTTGCTTTGTTTGTCATTTAATGTTTTTTCAGCTTTTATATTTCAAAGATCAAGGACATTTAGCAAACCATGAAAGAACTTTGAGAAAAAAGTATTTTAAATAGTTTATTTAAACTGATTATGGTCGAATTTCGACCACGACGACCACGACCACGGGCGACCACTTGTAATATTTTTTATGACATAATGGAAGGCAAACAAGCAAACAGATTTCCTGATGGTAAGAAATATACGTCGCCTATGTCATACTAAAGGTTTACCGGCTTCCTTACCCTCCAAACCAGAACACGACAATGGCGAGCACTGACGCAATTGTGGTGCAAATAGGTAAGGGGGTGGTACCAATCGGAGCAAGTCGTTGCAAGACTCTACCACCTAGTAATAAATGTGTTTGAATTTTATATCTGACGTAGGCAACTGGAAACTGGGACACTTTACTTCAAAAGTCAAATTAAAATGTTTCAAGTTGCAGTGAAATATTTAACAATGATGTTCTCGGGTTAAAAAAATTGATGAGCAGAGCTCGAATAAAGGAAATACCGAGCAAAAAATAATGAACAAAACGAGACTAAGTTCCCGTAATTATGAAAGGGAAAAATATCCAGAGTTGTAGCGATTTTATATACATAACTGGAATATTGCTGTTTAACATCAGCAAATACTAAACATAGGTTTATTCTTTTTTATGGGATTAGACACCATGACAACCGTGGCCTATAGACATCATAGATGCTGTAAGTGCGCCACTGCCTTGTGGTTGGGGGCTACCCTCCCGACCCTCGGGACCGGAATAGGTAAGGCGGTGAATCCCTACCTGAGCGTGTTGCTGCACAGCACTGGTGGTAGACCAGTGATCATGTTGGTAGTGACCCAGTTAAACTCGCTTCATACGAGCTGCCTGGTGGGTAGCAGAGGGTCTTTTGCTAAACATGGGACCCTGACCAACCCGAGGAAATAACACTTGTGCTTTACTTGGCTTTTAAATAACACTTGTACTTTTCCACAACTTACTTATTAGGTTTACTTTAATGTTTTTATGAGATATTATTTTTATGATACTTACGTAGCGCGTCGGTGACATCAATGTTGTTTATGATGATCACTTACCATCAGTAAAGCTGTCACAGGTTGATAGCTTTACTGATTTTTCTCGATGTCAAAGTACAAAATCTCGATATGTTCTATATTATTAATCGTTCGCGCTTAGCAAAACTTTCACGTATTCATATTTTAAATGAGAAACACATTTACTTTCTCACAAGTAACTTTTAATTGCAAATTATTTTTGAAATAGCCAACCGGTTACGCTTTTTATAATCATCATCATCATCATCATTCTAGTGAAAAAGTATGAAATATGTAAGCGCCAGTTTTTGTCACTATTACCCTATTAATTAAATGCAGAGGTTGTACATTTCTGGACCAAAGTCTGCTGAATTTGGAACATTTCCCTACAACAGTCAGTGCTCATCACTGTCGTGTTTTAGTAAGAGATGTTAATACAATGTGAAATTATTCTAAAACTGGGCAACACGCCATTAACATTCCGTGTCTATAGACGACATATCTTTACCATCAGGAGATCCATCTTACGTTTGCCTTCCAATGTTTGCGTAAAACGCTACACAAACATTTTAAAACAGAAGGTTTTCACGATAAAAATATTTTTTCCATGAAAAATTTTTCTTGTCAAGAATGGTTTTACAACGAATCGTTTATAATTTCTTTGTCTCCTGCCCCTTCATCGCTGTTGTCACCTCTATTTATCATTTGAAACCTTTTTTCAAGATGTTAAGGTAGAATCCCACTTAAGACCACATGAAATACACATCAAATTTATTCGCCTCGTTGGTTGGGGTTAGCGTACTGTCAAACACAAAATTTTCTACATAAACTATTCATACATTAAACGCACTTTTTGAATTGATTGTACTTTTAAAACTTTAGTAATTATTAACGAGTCTTGAGTTTAATTCTATAAGATGTGGGCATTTGCGTGTATATTTTTATTTCTGGGTCAGAGAGTTCATTGAAAATGTTTATATATACTTACTTTTACGTATAACTATTATTAGGCCGTCAATGCTCACCATTGTCATGTTCTGGTGTGCAGGAAAAGTTTTTTTTTTATAGTATAAGACAGCGAACAGGCACACGGATCTCCTGATGGTAAGAAACAACCGTGGCCTATAGACACCATAGATGTTGTAGGTGTGCCGCTGCCCTGTGGTTGGGCTGTTAGACCTAATGTGCAAGTCTACCGGCTACCTTACCCTCCGGACCGGAACACGACAATGCTATTATGGCGGCAGGAATAGGTAAGGCGGTGGATCCCAACCCGGGCGAGTTGCTGCACAGCACTCTACCACCTAGTTAATGTAATGGTGTTGGTGACAATAGACCCTGTGCTCGCCTCTTACGAGCTGCTTGGGTGGAAGGCAGTTGGCCTATTCTACAAAAGAACCCAGACCAACACGGGGAAAATCTGTCTGTTTGTATCCGTTAATCTCTGAAACGACCTGATTGACTTTACGTTACTTTTACTGGCAGCCAGCAGATATGGTAAGGAATAGCTTAGGTTACTTTTATTTAAAATTTTATTTTATTAATGTATTAAATAAAATAATTAGATAAAAACGCGGACGAAGTCGCCGGCACAGCAGTTAATTTAATAAGGAATGGCTTTGGCTACTTTTTTTAGAAAAGTATAAAATAATTACTTAAACAAAAAGCGGAGGAAGTCGCGCGCACTATGCGAAGTGTGCGCATTATGCGATTGAAGAGAAATATATGTATGTGATATGTAATACAGCGATCTTGAATTAAAGTAAAAAGCTTACTTATTCCCTTTTTCTATTGATTTTTTATTTTATTGAATGAAGCGGTAGTCAAGCGGTTATAGTAGGTACAGGCCTTAGGCCACCGACCAACCGTAAGGCTCGAGTTCGATTACCGACCAGGGCTAGCATTTGTGTCATGAGCATTAATGTATGTATTTCCAGGACTGGGAGTTTATTAAATGTAGTCTATATAAATTTTTTTATGTATTATTATCATTGACAAACACCCATGAAACAAGCATATAATTTGCTTACTTTTGGATTAGATCAATTTGAGTAATATGTTCAGGGATATTTATTAATTATTCCTAAGAAATTGGTAATCTATTAATGATACTCCCGGAGTAACAGATGTTCGTGGTTGGCGATGATCACTTACCGTCAAGTCTACTTGCCCGTTTGCGTCGTTTGCATACCATAGCTATATTTATTTCTCTAGTAACTGATAGACTACTAACTAACTGATAGATCTCATATATTATATTTCGAATTAGACTTTTTAAGTGCTAGAAGTTTAAAATTTTGCATATGAGTTCTTTTTAGAAAGTTAAGACGGAATTTTACAAAATTTAACTCTTAAAATAAGATTTGATTTTTTTACTAAATCCAACCTTTACGTTAGTAAAATACTTTTTTATTAATCCCTGTCATCAGTAGATGGTAAGTGATCTTATAGTAGTATTAAGTATAATATATCTATAAGTGAACTTTTAGGAATGAGTATGCTCTTTTCTTGAAGGTTCCTAAATCGTATTCGTTTGGGAATACCGCCGCTGGTAATTCGTTCCATATAGGTGTACCTTGTGACATTTTAAGTAAATTTGTATAGTGTATTTAGTATAATAATTATAAATCAATGTACGTGTTAGCTTAGCTGTTAGTAGGTATAATGAATTTTCTAAATAAAATAAATAAATAATAATAATAAATACTGGCCACTACTAACTAGTAAGTAAGTGGTAGTAATGGTACCTAGTTTTTTAAATGACTTGTACATGTACAAATGACGTTTAAAGAGGCAAAGTTAGCGCCATCTATCATTCAACTACGTAAATATTAGCGTTCTGTTTTAAATATAAAACGATGTTAGAAATATTTGGATACTATAAAAGGCAAGCCCTCTGAGTTTCTTTCGCCGGATCTTCTCAGTGTGAGGTCGATTCCGATCCAGTGGTAAATTTATATTATTACCTACGCGACTAAGTACCACATAATTTAGTCTGTATGAATAGAGATATCTTATTATGAATAAAATATTGTATATATAGGCAAAAATAAAATCCCAATTGTTATTTATAGTTATATTTATATAATTTGTACAATATTGTAGATGAATGAATGATACACACATATCTTATAGTACAAAAATAAATAACACTTTTGTGTTTTACACAATATTGTCATGGCGGGTCTTCAATTTTAGAGTGGCTTAAACTTATAATGTTATTCGCGCATAACAATTAATATTGAGCCCAAAAGCTCTAGTTTTTGTAACATTTTCCCTCTTCTGAAGATATTTAGCGTAAAAAAACTACAATATATAACATTAATCGATTATTCACTTGCCCTACGTTGCGATAGGTTCAGATCTTGAGGCATGGTTATAGTAAGTAATATACCTAGATATTAATAGGATTAAGTGAATAATTATTCATGTGATTATAATTACTAAAATAACCAGTTCCCGTTACAAGAAATGTAATGTTATTTTTCTTAGATAATACTTTTTAGGAGATGAATAAAGTTAATGTAGTTTTTTCAAATAAATTAAAATGATACACGAATCTTTATTAACTCAAATGTAATCAACATTTTTATTATTAATCTTTAATAAATATCCCCAACTGGGAAAAGTGCTAAAATTTAAACATATCAATGTAAATTGTTAGAATTTGTAAGCATATTTTTGTCGATGATAACATTTTAAAAATTGTTTTAAAAACAGTT
Source organism: Lasaia peninsularis (assembly GCA_018236625.1). NCBI lineage: Eukaryota > Metazoa > Arthropoda > Insecta > Lepidoptera > Riodinidae > Lasaia > Lasaia peninsularis. The sequence continues at coordinate 1,798 of DVZL01007211.1, read as the reverse complement.
TTGACTAGGCTGTACTTATTAAAAATAGCCACCAACCTGCGACTTATCAACCCCAGACGTTTTGTTTACGCCAAATATCAGCTGAAAAACTATAAAGCTATACCGAATCCTCAGTAATAAGGGATCAAGTCAACATTTTTGTCAACTGTGATTTGCTGCTAAGGGCACAATATGATATTTATCACAAGCTAGCTCCGAGAAAAAGAGAAATATGTCAAATTTATTACAAAAAAAGACGCGATGTAGAAATCCAAAAGAGAGGTTGACTAGTTTAGATAGAGTTAGTAATATTGTGTATTCGGGACAGATCTTTCTAGTATTCTCCAAATAATACCTACTTTGGCTTTAAGCACTACACAAACCACGATCAATCATAATTATGAACGACTAATATCAGTTAATTAATGAAATACCAATTCATTAAATGCATTACATAATACTTTCGTTTTGCTTCTTCAAATTCGAAAATTTAGATTTTTACATATAAATGTTTTTTACGTAATATTACTAATACTGATGCGAGAATTTTCCCAACAATGACTTTAGAATAGTGATCCAAATATTTGATGTAATAAAAATATATTGAGGAACATGCTCCGATGGTTCTACCATCAGGAGAGCCGTGTGCTTGTTCACTGTCTTATCCCGTAAAAACTTCAACTGACTAGCTATCAGACAGACAGACAGACTGATGGACAGCGGAGTATCATTAATAGAGCACCTTTTTACCCAAAGGGTACGGTACCCTGAGAAAGACGAATATATTACGATTTGAACAGTCGAAAAGAGAAAATACTTTTATACCAACATAAAAAATCATTTTTAGATTTATTTAATTGTTATTATTTCAATACTAAGTTCTTTAATGTACGCTGTTTGCTATTCCAAATAAATAAAAATAAAAATAAAATAAAAATAAAAAATCCAACCAGTAACTTTGAACCAGGTTGACCTAACCTACAATTATTTATTCATATTCATATACTACTACTTTTTTCCCGCTGCACTAAACGATCGCCACATTTGGACACCGGGAAATAGCTTTATATATACCTAGGGCAGTAAAAAAGAAAGCCTCAGAGCATTATGTACGTCAGATTCAGCTCGGTACATTTTTCTTTATTTACTGATTTTACTTTTTTTCAATAATAATATTTTTTTTTACAACATATAGCTTAGTGTAATGACCTTCGACTCGCGTGATAAAAAGTGAAAGATGGGTCGAAGGTTGAAACTAACTAAACCAAAATATGCCTTTTCTCTATTAAAAAAAAGGTTCATTTTTATTTGCCTAAGAGGAATATTTTTTTCATTATGCTATGTAGCTCTAATATCTTCGTTGTATCTATCAGCAATCTCTTACAATTTCTTACCTTATAAGCAAGTTACCTTATAATAAAAAACAATAAAATAATCAAAGCTAACAATACACCTAAATAAAATACATTAAAGTTAACTCTAATTAAGCGTATACATAAAATAAAATCTTTGGTTACTTAATTATATACTAAGTACGAAAATATTTTTATTACTTTTAGCATCTTAAATATATAACAATGTATCTTCTTTTTATATTATTATGAATTTCATCATCTTCAAACGTAAGTATATCTTAGTACATATAAAAAAGATCAAATATCGAAATGTAAAACAAGCCACGGGCGCAGGTCTTGGCTAGTGTTGTTGAGGAAGTGATTGTGAGGAAGAGGAGGAGGAAGAGTAATTGTCACGCGCAAGTTTAGAGGATGCGGATGAGGAAGAGGATGATAGGAAATTATAAATACTAGCGGACCCAACC
>DVZL01007210.1:0-10876 GCA_018236625.1 Lasaia peninsularis | reverse complement strand
TAGAAAATAATTCTAAGTTATGAAGAGTTCATGTTATAGGGGGAGAAAACCAAACTTAAGTTTTTAACAAAATAATTAAATTCAGAGTAAAAAGCGCTCGCAGCTAAACTGTAATCCTGACGAGTTTCACAGCTGGTGACGCTTCTAAGGCTGGCTAATGAAATCCAACTATTTTTTATCTACGTCGGTCTCCCCTACTATCTCGGACCGCGTTATTTTGTGTTTCATTATTATACGATCCATAAAATTTTTATTCATTGCTTTAAATTAATAACATGAAACATATCACTGCCAACGGTAATTTTGAGATATGGAAATCTACTGTAGAATGAGTAAATAATAAATCTTAAGCATTTTAAATAATAAGTTTTTTGTTCAACGCCTTGTGTACATTCGCATTACGCTACGGATGACACACAACTAGGAAAAAGTCATGACTTTGCTTAAATATCTTTGTATTTCCGAAAAAGCGCAAAATAGCGAGTTATTAGTTAGGGTAGGCACATACAAGGAACAAGGTAAGGTTTGTGCTCCACGTCATAAATCATCAAGCTAATATTTATTGCTCTGCGTTCGATTCCTCAGCCATCCTGACTGATTCGAGATTTCATTTCTTCATATTGTGCTCTCTTACAAGATGTAAATTGTAGTTCAATGATTGCATAAATTTACAACGATCCAAATTGTGTGTAAAAACGATTATACTTATGTAACTAAATATCCCTGGAGTTCAAGTATTTTTTTATTAAGCGCGTGCTCAGTGCTAAGTACCACCCCGATTTTGTATTCTCTTCTCTTCTTCTTGTTGATTTCGTGACTTAACTCTTAAAGATCGGGTCTGACTTGAAATAACTTCATTTTTTATGTATTGCCATCTTTGTCGGTGTTCGGCTTATATAATAATTAATCAAACAACGTTTTCTAATTTATGATAATAGCGATTACAATTACGATTATTGCTTACAATTGACACGAATATTGGTTAAGAAACATGAGTAAATAAATGGGGTTTGTGGTGAAATTCTTTCTTTTCGTTGTGAAATTGTTTCTAAAGATTGCCTTGCGTCACGACATTCCCTTGCTATTATGTAATAGTCTAAGCATGTATGTTCTGTAACAGAAGTTTGTTTACGAGAAATTGTGAAATAGACACTGTGAATACAATATATATCATTATTTTTACAGTTCATGTGTCTTGCCATCACAAAATAAGCTATGTCTTCTAGGCTTAGGCTGATATACTTTCATTATATCCACACCTTAATTGTGCTCAAATCGGGTCCAGACCTCGTAAGAGGGCTCTGATATGACTGGCCAATAAAGTTGGCCAGCTAAGTCGTAGGGTCGTTTGAGTTAGATCTTCCGCACTTGGCGTTTTGTCTCAGGATTTTCTGATATGAAGACGTCTGAACCGTGAAAGCACTTTCAACCTTTCAGACCTTGCTTCCAGAAAATATACATAATATGTATTGAAATAAATATAATCATCAATAAAAATAAATTATTAAAATGTATTTAAATTGTGTATATAGAAATATTATCAAAACATCTAAGGATCTGTAAGACTAAACAGCTTCTTAGTGTCAATCTCAAAACAAATTTCATAATATATTTTCTTGTAATGCTTTTGATTTATCTTGTGCAAGTAATTTAAAATATTGAATTTAGTTAAATATTCTGAGTACTATGTCGTATCCAAATGGGGGTATATTACTTTTTTCTGTTGGATACACTGCTTTCTTAATAGTAAAAAACAACCATCACCTATAGTAGAAGATCCGAACCTAAGCCGACCTTCACAGAGCTGATTATAGAATAAAACTTATTTTATAATAAATTTAGTATATTAGAGAATATATTAGAAATGGGGCCATAAAAAATCCTGGACCAAATTATTTTTTTGATTATTTTTTTATTTAATGTTTGTTATGATAATATAAAAAAATTATATCCGGACAAGTGTTTTTTTATTACGAACACGTTGATATAGGGTTGTCTACAAAAAGTTACTCCTAATAGAGGTTTGCGAATTTTAAAGATTTAAATTTCTACACGTGTGAAAACGAGTGACGGAGAGATCCGGGGTAGGTATACTGTGTATAATAATAAAGGACCGAACATTGCAGTCGTAAATTTATTACAAAATAAGTTTTATTCTATTATCAGCTCGGTGAAGGTCGGCTTAGATTCGGATCTTAGACCACTATTAGCAAGCTTTTGTAACATATGAATTGATTAGTTTCATATATATTGCAGATCAAGATTTATATTGCATATATATTGAAGATCAACCTATGGATGTTTAACGTTTCAAAGGAAACGTTTGTTTTATTCCTTTTATCGCATTTGAATAAAATATTGTTTAAAAAAAGTTACTAAATTTGAATTATTTTTACACTTCAGCTATTGCTAGACAGTTTTATCTTGAGTTATTCTCCTTAGGTTAGTCCTTCCCCATATATGAGTGTATTAAAAATAGCTCTTCCGTCATCTTGGGTGAACCGCCATGTTGTATTTAGAATGACGTTTTACCATGCATTGTCATCCAAATTTAATCCCGGGATTCCTCCGGAATAGAATAGACATACATATATAGCAAGTTAAATTAAAGCTTGTAATAACCCATCCTTATTTAAAATAAACTCATCTTATATATAAAATTCTCGTGTCACAATGTTTGTTCCCGTACTCCTCCAAAACGGCTTGACCGATTCTTACTAAAATTTTGTGAGCATATTGAGGATCGGCCAACATCTATTTTTTATAGCCCTAAGTACGGGCGCTACGATGTTCGCCGGGTCAGCTAGTAATATATAAAATTTCCATGTCTTTATATTAGTTACCGTACACATCCGGAACGGCTTGACCTATTTTTACCAAATTCTACAAGCGTATTCAGTAGGTCTGAGAATCTTCTAACATATATTTTTCAAGTGCGGGCGGTACGAAGTTTGCCGAGTCAGCTAGTCTTATATATAAAATTCTCGTGTCAAAATGTTCGTTCCCGTACTCCTCCGAAACGGCTTGACCGATTCTCATGTAATTTTGTGAGCATATTGAGTTGGTCTGAGAATTGGCCAACATGTATTTTTCATAGCTCTAAGTGCGAGCGCTACGAAGTTCGCCGGGTCAGCTAGTTTATTTATAAAAACGTACAAGCACTACGAAACAATTCTTCTATTAAATAAATCTTTTGTTCATTTAGGTACTAGCTTTCTAAAGAGACCCAAATGGCAATTTAAAAGGATGGATTTTAATTACTAGTTAATTGTAATCTTTTAATAAAATAATTCTTTTGTTATTAACTCATCTTTCCTATTTGTAGAGGTAAATTGCTTTTTCATTACGTATTGGTCAGTTTGTGAACTGAAAACATTTTCCACAAATATTTAAGACACGTTTGTTTCCATAAGGATATTATATAACCCGGAATATCGTTTGATTTGCAAACATTTGATGTGATACAACGTAAATGCTTAATGGAATTGAGTTCCAGTAGAGGGCGTCAGCTTCAGGTTCATGCAACTGACAGCTATAATTACAACCATACCTAATGACGAGCGTCTGGAGTGTGTGCCCACAAGTGAATACCGACTGGCCTACGGCTTTGCAAGTGCAGTATTCAATTATTTTACGGAAATTAAAATGGGCTTGTTCGTGATATCATTTATCATTTGAAAAAGGTCCGTTCACTCGTTTTCGTTTAAGACTGGCTGGCATTACATGTTAGAGTTTTTTAAATGGTATTATTGATATATCAATACGTACTAATATTATAAATACGAAAGTACTCTGTCTGTCTGTCTGTTTGTCTGCTACGCTTTCACGCTTAAACCACATAACCGATTTTGATAAAATTTAGTAGAGATAGAGTTGACCTTGAGGAAGGACGTGGGCTACTTTTTAATCGATTACATTAAAAAGAGGGTATGTTTTTAAGCAATAAGTATTATATGTCGGTAAAACGTCTGCCCTTTGAAAGTTGACTGAAACATTAAATCCCTACTAATATCATAAATTCGAAAGTAAGTCCGTCTGTGTCTGTCTGTCTGTCTGTCTGTTACGTTTTTATCGTTTAAACCACTGATCAGATTTTGATGTAATTTGGTAGAAAGATAAAGTTGACCTTGAGGAAGGAAATGAGCTACTTTTTATTGCAAAAAAGGGGGGAGGAGTTAGAGGAGGGGATGAATATTTGTATGGAAATGTTTTGTAGACACAAATATAACAGATTCGTTGTCATTTTATAAATCTAGATTTTGTTTGTATGATAGTCACACGCCAGCGAAGCCGCAGGCAATAGCTAATAATTAATTTGTTGGCGCGCAATTTTATTTACCAATTCTAAACTATCTTATTCAATTAGTTTTATAGAGGATGTTACTTTAATAGTTTGTTATAAATAAAATTATTTTATTATGATTTTAAATTAATTAGGCTTCTAATTTTTACATAAAAATAAAATATAAATTACAATTAAGTTTCTAAATTTCGTTAATCAATTAAATAAATGTTACGATTACATAATAATATGTACTCTGTCTGCTAGTTTACTTTTTAACCGTAACACTTTTACTTTCAGTCAATATAAGATTGTACAATCTAAAGCTTAGAACAATGCCATGAAGAATTATAAAAACTTGTTAGTGATCGAAACTCGTGCGAAGTTTAACGAGTTACGAAGTTCACCGTCAAAGTTTGCTCATACCACACACGTGTTATATTGAGTTGCTGTCAAAATGACACTCGAAGGATAAATTGTACCTTTTGATTCACTCTGAGTTTAAGTAAAGACTCTACTCAAGTTTACACCAACATATATATATAGATAAACTCAGCCTTGGTGCACTTCATTTTGTGACTATATTTTGTACTTATTAAGTTTTGTGTAAGGTGTTACTAGGTGGTAGAGTTCTATGCAGCAACTCGCCCGGGTAGGGATCCACCGCCTTACCTATTCCTGCCGCCATAATGACAGTGTCGTGTTCCGGTCCTGAGGGTAGGGTAGCCGGTAGACTTGCACATAAGGTCTAACAGCCCTACTACAGGGCAGCGGCGCACCTACAACATCTATTGTCTCTTACCATCAGGAGACCCGTTTGCCTGTTCGCTGTCTGATACTATAAAAAAAATGTTGGTTCATTTTATGGTATTAAGGTTTTGGACACAGTTTTATTTAACCCCATTTTAAGTAATTACTTGTTTGTGTTTTGGGTGTTAGTCAACTTAAATAGATATCAGAATAAATTTAATAAACAGCCAGACTCGGAAATACAGGCGTATATGTTTATCACACAAATGGCCTGCCCCCGTCGGGAATCATTAGGACATTAGGCGAGTCCGCTAAACACGACCTACGAGGTGGTCAATGACTAGTTGGTATATTGTATACAGAAAATCAAAACTTATAAACACTGGATTTTCCCCTGGACGTCTAGGAACGTCTACTTTTGAAATTGAGTTTAGCTTACTAAATTTTTTTTATATCAATCTATACAAATAAATAAAATTGAAATGTCTGTTTGTAAAATTAAAATACCTGTCTGATGGCATATATTTACATACACTGTACAATGCATATATACAAAAATAACATTTTAGCGTGTTTATTTAATCCTTGGAATAGCGGGACTGATTTTGACGGAACTTTCACGGACAGATAGATAACGTTATGAGGAGTAACTGAGGATACTTTTATTTAATTAAATTCAGACCTGGATGAAGTAGCAGGCGAAGCTAATTTATTTGCAAGAGTACAAGTTAAGTATTATAATACATCAACAAATAAACTAACTTAAAAAGTGTTTTAGAGTTTTTTTTATTATTTGTTATGTAGTACATACGTATTTATTTTACCGAGCCTCGGTGGTCTAGCGGTTAAGCTTCGGATTTCCCTTTCGATAGTTCGGGTTCGAACTCCGCCATATACCTTAAATATTTTTCAACTTATTCTGAGTTTTAAATTACATTGCCCGGGATTTGAATGTGCCCGAAGTGGTGATAAGCTTACCACCTATCACATTTTACCTAGTACCTTGGCTAATCGTGGGTGTTCTAGTATATCTACTGGATTCATGGGTCGTGGATATACTAGCAAACCACTGTCTACCTCTTCGGGGATAATAGTCACATATAATAATAGTAATAATTTTTAATATTCCACAAAACTATAGTAATAGCGTGACAAAAGCCCACATAAATCTTTAGCGTGCGCCTTTAGAAAACACGTCATGTACTTTTTCATATATAACATATAAGTGATTAAATTTTAACAAACACTTGCACTGTTTAACTAATAATTAGTGAAACAGTGCAAATGTTTGTTAAAATTTAATCACATAAAATGAAGTTTCACCAAGCGCCAAGGATAGAAAGTATACAATATACAACTTATAAGTATAACTGAAAATTATTTTTGAAATAGACAACTAGTTTCGCTTTTTACAGGATAAGCCTAAAGTCTGATACTGTAAAAAGTGGAACCCGTTGACCATTTCAAAAACAAACTGTAAATTATAAATTTTATGTGAAAAAGTACACGTGTCTCTTATTTAAAATATGAATATGTGGAAGTTTCACTTAGTGCCAACTATGAATAATTGGCTTACTACCACGCAGCGATGTCATTACGTATACGGTGTATACTCTTCAAAATTCTCTTCAAAAAAAGTGTTCCCTCTTGAAATCGTTCTAATTTTCCCTCACACTTAATTTTCGCTTTGAGCAATTGTATTGAAAGTTCTCTTTCAAAAGACATACTCGTATCCGGCAACTATTTGTTATACTTAGGTTTAACTTAGTAGAATAAACATTCATTTTTATTTTCATAGTTGTAATTAAAATATTTTTAGTATGACTAAGTTATTTTGTTTCTTTATTAAGTTACGTATCGAATTTTAATATTCATTTCTATTTTTTTCATACATTCGCTTTTGTTGTTTTATTTTTTTGTTGGCTCAAAGGTTATCTGGTACATAATGCTATACGCAATAATCTCGCCTTTTGTAAAACATATTTATTTATGTATGATGTACAAAAAAGATAAAAGAAATGAAATCTCACAAAACTTCTCCCTGTTTATGCTTCGAACTGTACATAAAAAGTTAAGGAAATTACATACATTATTAGGCGTTATAAAAAAGAAAGTGATTGTAGGTTCGATTCTCCTTCAGGTCAAATAACTAATGATTTTAACTACCACTTAGTGCTGACTCGACGAGTATTTGGTGAAGCTATAATATGGTTATGATTTCTCGTTAATAATATGAATAAAGACTCGGTGGCCCAGTGGCGCGGGCTTCGGACTTCCGTTCGGGTAGTCCAAGTCCGAACCCCGCCATATACCAATGAGTTTGTCTAATTTATGTACATTTTCTGAGGGCTCTTACGGTGAGAGAAAACATCTTGAGGAAGCCAGGATTCATTGAATTCGATCTAATCTAGGTCTGGGCCTAGTTTCCTTTCTGAGTTGCAGAGGTCAGATGGCAGTCGCTTTGCGTAGAAACTCATGTCATAGTCAAATCCCGTAGATTAGGAAGCCGACCACGATATCATCTGATATAATACGGGATAAGGTTAAGAAGGAAGAATTAATGAATTATGGCCTCTGTGGTGCAGCGTTGTCAGTATCCGACTTTGGCGTACGAGATCTCGGGCTAGTGCTTCTATACGATTTTTCGGTTTATCTAAAAAATATAACGTCACTTGTAGTTGGATCTGTACTGTAAGTAGGTACCTTTGCCTACTTCTTTCAGGATACGGCAGTAATGATATTTACTTGTTTACTAGCTGTGCCCGCGACTTCATTCCCGTTTTTACTTATAAAATAAAATTCTGAAATGGAAGTAGCCTAAGTCGTTCCATATTATATCAGTTGTTTGTCCGTGAAAGTCCCGTTAAAATTGATCTAGCCATTTCAGACATTAGCGGGTACAAACAGACAGACATATAGACAAAAATTCCAAAAAAATTTTGTTATTTATTAAATTTAAATTAATTTGCCATTTATTAAAAAGCGATTATTTTAATATTTATTATATCAGCTGTCTACCAGTGAAATTCCCGTTAAAATCGGTCTAGCTGTTTCAGAAATATGTGGCTATAAACAGACAAAAATTCTTAAAAGATTATTTTCGTAAAAGTACCTTATAAACACACATATTATGAATATAGTGAAAAACGATATTATTTTAGTATAATTATAATATACAGACACTCCAATCTTATTTACATTTATAGATATAAAGTAAAAATTTATTTGCAGATTATAAGTGTTAAAAAGGACATTTCAATATAGACATTTTTTATCAAGTGTGTCTTATATCACTTTCGTCGGCTCTTGGTAGAACTCGATTAGTATATTATATTTATCATACATATAAATTTTTCCACAAACGCTTTTAATAATTAAAACAATGTTTGAGACGTTTTCTTATTCAATTCAATATTTTTTTTATATGTCCAGAGTATTTATTTAATAAAAATCAATAAAAGTAAGTAACTTTATTTAAAATTACGATAAATTGAAATAAATAAAAAGATCCAGTGGAATTGAAATACATATTGATCTAATTATTATTATTATAAGCGATTTTACTCGCGTCTTTTAATTATGTGACTCTTTAAAAAACTTAAAAAAATACCTTTATTCTTAACAACATTTTATACTATTTTTATTATTCATTTTATTAAAATACTTTGCGTTAAAATAAAAATACATGTAATTATTAAACATTTCAAATATTTATAATAATACGTAAAATAGGGATCAATGTCATAATAAAAAATTACACGTTTAACATATGAAAAAAATAAAATGGTTAATTAAAATAAAATATAAAATTGTAATGAAAACATAATTTTACTAAATCTTAAAATAATAAGTCGTTACTAAAATGGATTGATGTCCCTTCGTAGAACTCTGTCTAATTGCGTACCAAAGAATACCCATTTTAACACCTACAATAGCATTTTCCCAAATAAAATTATAGTCCACGAGCAAACACTTGTGGGAACCGACTAAATTATTTAATATTACTATTTACTGGGTAAGTGCAGTAATTTTGCTTATTATCTTTGTAAAAAGCGAAATTTATAATGGTGGCACAACTATGAGATCCGCCATTGTTAAAAGATCGACTTTCTTTGGAAAATTCAACAAAATTTTTGCCGTTTTTACTGATGGTACGGAACTCTACGTACGCGAGTTCGACTCGCACTTGGTCGTTTTTTTATATAATTTGACATTTCTTAAGAAAAATCGTTCTTTGTGTATTGAACAATTTCCTGCTAAAATAATCTGAAGTATAAAATTCTATTAGTAAAAATAGTTTTATAACTAAAAATATCAGATTTTTATTTAACCTCTTTTTTTATTACACCTAACCGTAATTTTTCGTCATTATCATCTTCAAATTTGTAGAAAATGGTTTTCTTGGGTGAAAGGTTTATTATTTTGGCACCAAGAAAACACTTTTTAATATATTTGGTGTCTGAAGGAGATGTACTACCTACTTACCATCAGGTACCTTCGCACTACGGAAAACTAGCAACCAACTCTGCTCATAATATTTATAGGAAAGCTGAATAAGATTATAAATGCAATCACGTATGTGTGTTCCATTTCTGGTATAAAACTACTAATTATAACGGTATATTATTCTGTTATAATTATTTTTATTATATAAAAACTTTTCCATTTTTACAGCGGTCTTTTTTTCTTGTTTCCTTTCTGACAAATATAACATTATTGGCTACCATGATTGCAGACCCTATATTAACTAGGGAAAGCCGTGAATACAACCCCGAACAGCGATACTGCTCTTATAAATAGACAGTGCGAACTCCACGCCGCCTGTCATTGACAGCAAATAACAGTTTGATGGGTATGTAAGGCAGTTTCTTACCTTTCTAACCAGTCCTTTTATAAAACCTTTCCCCTGACAATAAGTAACATAACGAAAAAAGATTAAGCGAAATTGTTCACAAGTAAAGCTGAATGAAATTAATACCATATGAAATATGTAGATATTTATTCAATATAATATGATAATAATAGCAACCCAACCCAGCTTCGCACGTGTATACTATACATGTTTAATACATAAAAACCTTCCTCTTGAATCGCTAGGTCTATTGAAAAAAACCGCATCAAAATCCGTAGCTTTATTTAAAGATTTAAGCACACATAGGTACAGACAGAGAAAATGACTTTGTTTTATAATATTATGTAGTGATTAATCATATAAGTACTTTTGTGGGTGAAAATTAACGATGTTAATGCTTACAGGTATACATACATATCTACACGCCAGATTCCTTGCGGGGTGGGCAGAGAGTATCGATTGCCATGTATCACGATTCATACATGCTTCTCTTTTTGTCTTTGTGCTTCTTCCACGTTTATTAGTTTCTTCATACAAATATGCCGGTTTTGGATAATTGATGCCATTACAAAGTATATATCGAAGTAAATTTTAAAAATTAACACCCAGAATTTTAGACATAAATGTCCACCACTGAAATTATAGGCGTCTATTTCTCGTGTTCTTCGTGATGTCATTGCTGCAGGTGTGTGAATTTGAAAGTTTTTTTTCCTAATGTATTGCCATTTTTCCCGTGGCTTCTCTCAGGGCGGTTGTAACATAAAGACCAGAAACATAATTAAAACAATAAAAAAATACGAGCCCACTGAGTTTCTTTCGCCGGATCTTTTCAGTGAGTTGCCGCGTTCCAATCTGGTGGTAAATTTTAGAACCGTTTGAAAAGTCTATGTGAAATAAAATATTTTATGTTCTATTAATGAAATTAAATGAAATGAAAATTATTTATTTGCCGAATATGTGTTTAAAAGTTGTTACAAAACAAAAGTTTTAAT
>DVZL01007209.1:0-10876 GCA_018236625.1 Lasaia peninsularis | reverse complement strand
CCTATCGCCACTTCGGACACATTCCAATCCCGGGCAAAGTAATGCTTACTCAGAAAATTTTGAAAAATATTTAACAAAAAAGGGAATTGAACCAAGGACCTTACGTCGCTAACGGTCTTAACATTCGTACTGTTGCGCACAGGGAATTTGTTCTTTTTATATAGTGTAGTTAAAGGGCTTTTTTTAGTTTTTTTTTTACAGTATAAGTTGCTATTCATAACTTAAACGGAGAATGATTACTGTACGTTCGCTTTAAGAATGCAATGATTCGTCAGGGTAAAGGTGTATGATTAGGATTAATACTATTAGAAAATAACAGTTTCGTTTAAAAATGGCTTTAATTAGTCAATGTGAACTTGACTTGCTAATTATTGATCGATCGTTTGATTGTTTAATGTTTCTTTTTTTAATTAATACATATAAATCGCCTGTATGGTCGAGTGGATCGGTGTTCGACTTTGCCAGGTTCGTTTTAATTTCTGGGTTATCTGGATAGGTCAACCTGCATATCGATAACATCATCTTGGACGTTAATCCTGCTAAATATTTTCATATCATCTGCAAAGCATAGTATGTGAGACAACAGTTTGAGATATCATTAATAAATACAAGGAACAGAAATGGCCCAAGAAGAGAGCCCTGTGGCACGCCACTTGGTATCAACACCCAACTAGACATGCAATTACTTATTACATCCGCTTGCGATCTGTTATTGATGTAGGATTTAAACCATCTTAATAGGTTTACTCTAATCCCGATTGCGATACTGTGTAATTTGACAATTAAAAGTTTATGATAAATTCCATCAAAAGCTTTGCTACAATCAGTATAAACCAATTGGACTTGACTACCAGAGTCCATAGCTAATCTTAAAGAAGTAATCGTTAAGAATGATTAAGTTTGATACGGTGGATCTACCTTTCAAAAATACATGTTGGTTTGTATTGAGAGAATTTTGGGTTTCTGCATATAATTGGTTATAATACGATTCTTTCGAAAAATTTCACTACAATGAAGATCTGTAAAAAGATTGGTCTGCTGTTAAAAAGATCGGACCTCGATCCATCGAAAGATGTTACAAAAGCTCAAGTCTATCTACCTGTTTGAGATATTTGAGCGTGATAGTTACTAAAAAATAAGAGGTTTCTAAACATACATACATATATCAAATTCTTTTCGCATTACAAATATATGGCTTTTATCCCAACAAACTTGACAGTTTTCATTATAATATTAGCTCACTGCGAAAATGCTACAAAAATTCACTATTTTTTGCAATCTGTGTAAGAGCAAGCTACAAAATGAATAGGGGAGAATACTTTTTCTTTACAAAATATGACAAAGAGGTGGTGCGGGATTTTTCAGCGCGAGTTATTGTTTGTGACGTAAAGTCGCAATGACAAATATCACCGAGATTTTCAGTTCTATAACAATCTAAATAAGAGTTAATGCAACGTTTTACCCTCAACATTACCTCATACTATATTTTCTCATACAAATATGAAATTATTGTCGCACGAAGTTTGTTGAGAAATTCAAATAGGTTTTTAAATTTTATTCTGTTTATTTTTTACTAGGCTGTAAATTTAACTTTTGTTTGAAGTGATCGTTTTTGTTTGAATAAAATTTTATTTATTTTATAGGTACATGAAAATAACATACACTACTTTTTAATTGATTACATTAAAAAGAGGGTATGTTTTTATGCCATAAGTATTATAAGTCAGAAAAAATCTGCTCTTTGAAAGTTATCTATGTTATTAAAATAATTCACATGAGAGAAGCCGCAGGCGGAAAGTTAGTAATTTTATACAGCACAGGTATTTTTATTTAAAGATTTTACATATAAAAGTTTTACCAAGCTCTAACGATGGTAAATATGGAACATCCTAAAAAACAGATTCACCTCTCTATTACAATATAAGTAAAAAATACAAACTATTCATTTGTTTGTTTCTCTTCCGAACTGGATTGCGGAATGAAAATTTAATTCAAAAACTCTTTGAGTCGATCGAAAACTGGAATAGCTTCAAAACTTTGAACTACCAAAGCAGTTACAGCATAATTCGATTACCGAACATGTGTGAAATCGTTTGCCTATATCTGCCGCCGATTCAAAGCTTTGGTCGGTAATGACTGACCATATTAAAGCCTTCGAAATTCGGTGCTAAAATTCGATATCCTGCGGTCCCTAATCCGTAGATTACACTTGCTCTCTAGTTTTCTATTTGATTAAGCCTTAAAAGGGATCCAAATGTGTTAGTTAAATAAACTTTCAATACAGTTTGCTGGGGAATTGTGGAGTCATTGGATATATATGTATGTACTCGTGGAAGCAAGAATTTCAAAAGTTAAATAAAATATATTTTGTGTGGATTTGGGTAATTTTGGTTTTGTTTTTATTCAGTCCGAAGAAGGTTTAAAGGTGAGTAAATATGAAAAAAATTAGGGAAATTGTAAAAAAAATCGGCTTTCTTTAGAAACTAAATATTGGTGGTCCCGTGTTGATCCGAGTACTCTGTGTAGAAAAAAATAACTGCCTTCCTATCAGGCAGCTCATAAGAGGCGAGTATTGGTTAACTTGGTCATTTTCAACAAAACCACTGGCCGTAGAGTGCTGTGCAGCAGCTCGCTCGGGTAGGGATCCACCACCCTACCTATTTCTGCCGCCATAACGTTATTGTTGTATTCCGGTTCGGAGAGGATAGCCGGTAGACTTGCACATTAGGCCTAAGATCCTGGTCACAGCACAGTGACGTACCTACAACATCTATGGTGTCTAATAGGCCGCAAGTGTCTCTTACCATCAGGAGATCCGTGTGCTTGTTCGCTGTCTTATCTGTATAATATAACTGCTGTATCGGTTTTGCGTAAACTTCATAAAAACCATCTACTAAATAGTCCAAATAAAAATATATATATATATATTTGGTTTGGATAGGTGAGTACGTTCGTGAGTTATAAAATTACAACGAAAAGTAGCATTGATTTTTATATATTTTTGTTATATGTAATAGCCTCGTGAAAGTATGATAACATTAGATGTGTACGCCAATCTTTCGACCAATGAAATGGTATATTCTGAATGATTGTCGCAATGTGAACAACGGCATCTGACAAATGGTCCAATAAAATCAAGATTTGAAGAATAGTTATCCTATTAACGTCACATACAACGTTTTACCGAATGCCGAATAGAATTTGTAGTGACAGTGATTTGTTATGTGAATTCGCTTAAATAATGGATCATTTGTTATTGAACACCGCCTCGACGGTCTAGCAGCGTATTTACCTAACGATCAAATTCATTCGGTCTGCATTCTAATCCCAGTAGGGTAAATTTTACGTGAATATATTTTTCTGTTTTGAACTGCAATTTGGGTTTATGTAATTAAATATATTTTTGTTATATAGTTAAAGATGTTAACGTACTAATCCAGAAGCAACCTATTAAAAGTTATTTTTAGGATGTGATTCCCTGGAAACACTGCTTTGGGAAGATACTATCAATGCCTAGCATTAAAATGACGAAAGAAGGTTCAAACCTCGAAGAACATGCGTTATATCTTTGATTAAAAATAAGTTAATAATTTGATTATGATATAATAATCAGGTGATAGGCGGCTGTATAGTAGTCAGCCGAGAATTATCACGACTACACGACGACACGAGACTAGATTATCACGTTCTATGTTAAAGGTGGGGGTAATCGGTAGACTACAAGTGGGGAAGATCACGCCATTAAAAAGTACCATCTGCGATTTGATCTTATGACGTAAAAAAGTAATTCATTAAATGCGTGCTTATTCCCGTTGACAATAAAACAATCAGAGTGAAATAGAGATAGCAGGTGTGATAAACGTATCCGTATTACTTTTTTAGATCAAGTCAAAATATACAGCTGCTGTCGAATAGTAGGGGAGCCCAGGGTTCAGGGAGCGCAGACACACGAGTGTCATGAGAACATATTAGATTTTGTTGATAAAATTTCAGAAAAGCAAAAAAGGTTTGTGCAGTTAAGCTAAAAAATATTACGGCTACTTAATTATATGCGAACGCATCGGGCATTGATATATTTGCATTGTAATAACGGAATGAATATGATTTATTTTTAAACAAGGCTTTCCTAGTAATCTTAGATTATTAAAATATAAAATTTACTGGTCTACAATAAACCTACTTAAGTCTGACGTGTTCGAGTATATTTTTAGCCAAAAATTAGTCAGACTATCGTGCACGCGCGATCTATACAAATTTTTGGAATATGTTATTAATGATATTAAATGGTATTTCTCGTAGCATAATCGTGATGATGCGTTCGAGTAAATCTTTAAATTTTTTCTTGGCCTCTTCTAGTATAATAAATGATTTCAATTTTTTATATCGCTGTAATTTTACTTAATAGGCAACGATACAATTTAAAGATAAATGTTTAAGTGATCCTTTTGGGAACATTGTATTTTGTATTTTTCTCTGAAACACGATTATATAATGACGCGAATTACTCTTTAGCTCGTTTATGTGATTACGTTAATGAGTTTTGTGGTGAAAATTATAAGAAAAGAAAAAATTGCTTCTATCATGAAATAAAAATTCTTTTTTGTAGCTATGATAACAGATGTAGGTTTTAGAAAGCAAAATATAATTATTAGTAAAGTAAAAAAATTAAACTAGTAAATGATATCAATGTTCAAAAACTTTCGAAGTGGCGTGTTTGTATGACGAGGTAGAGAAAACTAAACAAGTATATTTTAATTCATGGGACTGGCATGTCATTGTATGACAAAGTCCCAAAAAAAATTTGAATAAAAAAAAATATATTGGAATTGTGACACTTTTTTAGTCTCTGTCTACTTTACAAGGGACTTGGCATGAAGTTATATATTATGTAAGAGTGTAATTTCACCAAGCCGATGATTCAGCGTGATTTCTTATTTTGGCACCAGTACATTGTACAATATTTTTCGATATTAAAATGGAGTGGGGTCATATAGAGAACCGAATTGCTAAGAGTGCATTGCATAGGTATGGAACCAAATGTAATTTTAAAACTTTCCATACACTTATTATTAGTCAAATTTTTGTGTACCGGGCTATTAATAGGACAATAAGACTTTCTCTGTTTGTGACTGAGAAAGACCTGGCCGTCCACGTAGTGTTCGTACGAAAAAAGTGTTCAAAGCAGTAAGGAAAAGCATTCGAAGAAAACTTGTCCCATAACAAAAGATTTTATTTCGGGAAATGAAGAAAGCACCTAGAACCATGTCGCGTATTATAAGAGATGACTAAAGACCTATAAAAGACGCACTGGTTATTTCTTAACTGATAAATGAAAGACGAATAGAGTGGTAAAATCGAAACAACTACTAAAGCGGAATGCGAGGAAGGTCACAGAAAAAAATTGTTTATAGATGCAAACATTTTTACAATTGAGCAATATTTTAACAAAAACAATGACCGTATTTATGCTCAAAGCTCTAAGGAAGCTTAGCACTTAGTCGACAAATTGCAACGTGGGCATTATCAGACTTCAGGGATGGTTTGGTGGGGTGTTAGCTACGGAGAAGTGACTGAGCCATATTTTTCTGAAAAAGGTATCAAAACATCGGCACAAGTGTATCGGATACCATTATTAAGAAGGCAGTTAAGCTCCTTAACAACACCATGTTCAATAACAAGACTCGGCGCTGGGTCATAAAGCTCGGTCCACGCAGTCTTGGTTGGAAGCGAACGTTTCGGACTTTATCAGAAGTGAAAACTGGCCATTGTCTAGTCCCGATCTTAATCCGTTGGATTATGATTTACAGTCAGTTTTAGAGAGCACAACTTGCTCTAAACGCCATGATAATTTGGAGCCCCTAAAACAATCATCATATGGATAGCAGTGAAGAATTTCCCTATTCCAGTACTTAAGTAATACGACATCTTCGTATTGAGATAGCAAACATTTATGAATAAAAAATTGATTATATGACGGAGACTACGAGGGTCATACCGTAAAGATCGGGAATAGAGTACTTAAGAATAAATTAAATTAAAACCTCTTTGGTGTAGGAAATGTAACATTATTCTTAACACAATTCTATTTTTGAAATTAAAAAAAGTAAAAAACAAAAAAGCAGTACATAGTCATTTGAATCTGATAAGTCGCTAAGGAAAATGGAGCTTACGCGGAAACATTTTCGCGCGTTGATTTTTCTCGACTTTCGTTGAAGTTTATCTCAAGAACAATGTCTTGCCGAGTTTGTTTGTACTTATGAACTTAAAGCAACTAGTAGTAAAACGACTATATATGCATGGTATTCTGAGATTCATCGTGGACATTTATCTCTCACCACAGTTTTTTCTACTGGTCGGCCAAAAACAGTAGTAAACAACATCGATGCTGTTCGGCAACTACTAATGGAAGTTACAATATAGCATGTGACATACGAGCAGATTTGCAGTTCTATCAGCATTCCAATCATTTTACACGAAGAACTGGATATAAAAAAGTTAGTTTCCTGCTGGGTGCCCCATCGTTTGATCGAAAAACAGAAGTCGGCTCGTGTAATTTCAGACTGGAATTACTGTAAGAACAATCAGTTTGGTGGAATGCAATTAATGCATCTATTGTCAGGGATTCACCATTTGAAATAATATAAATATGAAATATTGTATTACGACGAAATATTGTATTGACGTAACCCTTGTATATGCAAAGATAATGTATATCGCTATATTACAGATCATATAATTTCGTTTATCCTTTTAGGTGTTTACACCAAACCCAATCTCAGCTTAGTAACACCATTAACGCATTCGGTATCTATACGATCTGTAGATATAACAAAGAATTCCTTTTATTATCCAATACAATAAACACTCTCTATAAAAATAAATAAAATTGGGAGTGTGTGTATGTAATATTAAAGTAACCGCTTTTTGTTGTTTGCAAGGTACATATACCAAAATATCTTTTAGAATTTTCATAACAAACATGAATTGAAATCCATATTTTAAAGTTAAATTCCGATTTGTTTTTGTTACATATTGAAATATTGACATTTCAGATTCTTTTTGTACTGTTCATTTTCAAAGGAGGCACTGGGAAATCGCTGTGTCGTGTTATATTCGGAAAATCCGTTCGTTGATGAAATATGAAGCGCATTAGGATTCTCGGTGTTTCCTGTGTTACCATCACAATGGTTCGTTTTGTAAGATTAATTTTGAGATGGCAATACTTATAATTTTAACCAAATCAAACACTCCAAATTAAAGCTTAACTTTTGTGGTTGTTCCTTTTGTGTTATAATTGTTTTTGTGTTTGCTGATATTACGAAGAAAAAATATTTGCACTGATGTCGCTCTTTCATTTTGACTAAACAAGGAATATTAAAAGTGTTTATTAAGTTTTTGTGTTGGCAACACGTTTCTAGATCTCCTATTGTTGAATCATTGAATGTAGCTAACTTAAAAAAGGCAATATCTAAATCACTTTGTAAGAAAATATTTTAAATAAAACAAAATTTAAAAGATTTATTCCCAGTATGCTCAGTAGTAGGTAGTAGGTATTTGAAAAAGATATTTTCTTTAAACATTGGTTTTTATTGTTAAATTAGTTTAAAGTTTAGAAAAATCTGTCAGTTCCCCTTTTAGAAAAAGTTTGTATAACATGCTCATCGAAGTCACTCGCCACCAGGTGGCGTTGGCGTTGTTGATGATGATGTATACGTTATCTTCTTATGAACGGATATAGATAGATATATGCAATATTAGTAGCTGACCCAGCAAACGTCGTTTTGCCATAATCATTTAGTATTTTCAATGAGAAACAAATGTACTTTTTCACAAATAACTTGTAATTGAAAATTATCTTTCAAATAGCCGACCGGTTTCGCGTTTTACAGCATCATCAGGGCTAAAACTTAAGTTACTAAGTTTAACTAAAAGTGAAGTTAAAATTACATTTCTACCTAATTCGTCTATTTATCTAAGAGCGACAAAAAATTTAAGACCTAGAAAATATTTTAAAGACCTTGAGTATAATGACATCCTTATATTGAGGTACTATGGACAGTTATTAGGGATACGTAGGCCTTTTTATTGAATAATCTAGTTCCCTGACGTGACAGGTTATTAGGGTTGACAAAAGTTTTGACTTTGATAATTAATTAGGTTTTTACGGGGCATTTCGTAACACGCTGTATAAGCAGATACTACCCACAAATAATACTCTGAACGCGCGGTTGATAACTAGAGAAATAGAAACTACCAGTTTTAAGAATATCTTGGAATGAAGCGATTTCTATAATAATAATCGAACTTCACTTAAAAAGATTGTGGCATGTACGTTTTCATGTCAAACAATCGAATCTATTTTAATGAATTTAGTGTACCAATAGGTTAGACGTTAGAATAGGACATGCAGTACTTTTGATCCCTATATCTTTAATGCCTAGGAGAATTAAACAAATAAATAGGAGAAGCCACGAGTAGCAGCTAGTATATAATCTTTATTTCTGTGATATGCAAATTCCAAGAATTTCTTAGTATTGCTTTGAGAAAATCCGACAAAGATTTTCAGTGGCAAAAGCATGCAATGGCGTATCTTAAAACATTTTCTTGCTACTTCCTTCGTTTTATTTTCAGAAACAAAAATAGCATTTCAGATAATATGGTAAATGAAATGAAATGAAATTTGCCGAATATGTCTTATGTAAGTATAAAAGATGTTACAAAACAAGAGTTTCTGATTGTATTTAACATATTGTGGTGTGCAAATATTTTTACACATAATTTATATTTATTTACTTATTAACTATAGAACTATATGTATATTATATACTAATTATATTGTTATTTATAAACATTAATTTACACCCGACTTATTTTAACCCTGTCTATCATAAACTACCTGTATGGTGTAAGGTTATTTAACCTGTACCTCCTAACGAAATACTATAATATTCAGTGTAATTGAAATAAAAAAAATATATTTAAACAAAATATGATTTTTTTCATATATTTCTTATAATCAGAAATTATCATTGAAATCGTTGACCGGCTTCAGTTTAAAATTTTAGTTTGTAATTTAAGTTAATATGACTAAACGCCAACGATAAAAAATCACTACATATTATAAAACAAAGTTACTTTCTCTGTCTGTCCCTATGTATGCCTAAATCTTTACAACTAAGCAACGGATTTTGATGCGGTTTTTTTATAGATAGAGTAATTCAAGTGGAAGGTTTTTATGTATATAAAATGTACAGTATACACGTGCGAAACCGGAGCGGGTCGCTAGTATAGAATAAATCAAAATCTATAATATTTATCGATCTTTATGTTGTTTTTTAATCTGCAATTATAGACTTGAAAAAATATTATAATTACTACATAGAATAAAACAAAGTCGCTTTATGTCCCTATACCCCTATGTATGCTTAAATCTTCAAAACTACGCAACGGATTTTGATGCAGTTTTCTTCAATAGATAGAGTGATTCAAGAGGAAGGTTTTTATATATATATAACATATATAGACGACTCTATATAACACAGTTTTTCAAGTTATCAGAAAATATATTGCCTGAGTATGACTTAGGTCATATGATGACTTAAGCAACCATACTATACAAAATTCAATATATTAAACTCTACTAACTCTACTCTTCTGTTTCGATTCCTGTGTATTAGTATCGTTGACTAACATCTATAAGACGGAGATATGAGTACTGTGGGATTAGAAAAATTTGTAGAGGAATATTTATTGATTGATTCTTATAAAAATCCTAGAACAACTTTACAATAAAAAATTAAAGCTCATATTTATAAATTTTACTTGATCATAATTCGTAGTCCAATTTTACTTTAGGGAAACGGATATGGAGAGATATTATCTAAACATTTGCAACAATAATGGCGGAGCCCTGCTGGCGGTTATGGCCGCCGAAGACAATAGAACAAGGGCCGCTTTGGCCATTCATAGCGACACGAGCAGCGACGTCGGCCCGTGACAAATTGTTGTCGTGTTCCTCAGCGGACTCGCCAGCTACGACAATCGCACTAACGACGATTTAATGCATTCATGAATATACCTACGATTACAATACGATTCGCGGTTACAATGGCCATTATGGCCGTTGTTTCCGAAACACGGTCGTTTGGCTGTTTGCAAAATTGAACATACCATTTTTTTAAATGATGGTGTAAAAACATGGCTCATTATACCTAAATCATTGAGTATAATATTAATTATACAAAAAAATATTTATATATAAAAAATATGTTTCTAAAAACCACTACGATTGATCTCGTTGTGCAGTGGAATTTTTATAAAAAATCATCCATAGTAAATTTCCGTTTTTTTAGAATATTTAAGTAAAATAAATATTTAATATATTTATGACACATATATTTAGAAATATCTTATTTTACTGCCCTAAGAATAGATGCAGAATACTATATTTTTACTATACTTTAATTTAATTATTAAATTACTATATTTTAATTAACACATTAATTAAAACAGATACTCACTACCAACTGTTGTTAACAACACTTATCTGAAATATAAATTCAGTGGTTTGCTACGTTGATTACCAAAACAAAATAATTTTATTTGTCATATCGGGACTTATATGCGACAAATTTATTAAAAAAAAATAGTAAAAACATATTTAGAATACCTAAAATATTTGATGGAATAAATAAGGAAAGTTTTAGACTTAGACGGTGAAAAACTTGTTCCTAAAATTAAGCTGATTTGGATCCTTCTGGAATGTAAAATCACTTCAATTTTTGTTTGCTTAAAAAAAATCTTATTGACAGCTAATAACAGTTTGTAAAAAAAAAACATTAAAGAAGTATTTTTACCCATGTTTTTTGACATTTTT
>DVZL01007208.1:0-10876 GCA_018236625.1 Lasaia peninsularis | reverse complement strand
TAAAAAAACTAATTGAAAGATCTGAAAAATGTATTCGTGTTGCAGGGGAATATATAGAAAAAGAAAAATAATTTTGTTTTTTTATTATTACTCAATACCCTCCATTCCGCGAACTTAAAAACGCCCCCTCGTACGTACCTAATATGCATTTAGTAAAAATCGGTTATTTTAATATTACATAGACACTCCAATTCTATTTGTTTGTATATACTAGCTTTTCGCCAGTGGCTTCGCCCGCGTGAATTGTAGTCGGTTAGAAAGTAGCGTACGTATTATTTTGATGTATAAACTGTAATAGTACTGTAAAATTTGGTAAAAATCCGTTTAGTAGTTTTCGCGTGGAAGAGTAACAAACACGCTAAAAAAACTTTCGTATTTATAATTTTAAGTAGAATAGCTTACGGTAGATACGGTTAAACTAAGTTGAGCATAAAATAAAGTAGTTTTTAGTTAATTAGTCTATAGTAACTTTTAATTTAATTAGTAATAAATATAAATAATTTGCACAATGTTGGTTAATTAAATACTTTTTGTAACAATTTTTTGACACACATATTCCGCAAAATAAATTATTTTCATTTAATTTCATAATATGTATTATAATATAAGTGTTTTTTGCTTTAAGCGCCTTTGTCACACGCTTACTTTTTAAAAAAGTATTTTACATTGTTTATATCAATTTCGTTTTTTCTTCATGACATCAACGTTAGTTCATCTGATGATGATGATGTGATATTGGTGATGATGTTAAAACTAGTCGGCTATTTCAAACATAATTTTCAATTAACTACAAGTAATTTGTGGAAGAGCCCGTGTGTTTGGAAAATAGGGGCAAATCGCGGGTGCATTTGTACATCTGCTTACCCCTTCAGGGATATGGGTGTGACGATATTATTTTTATGTTTACTAAAAAAATACAAAATAAAACATTTGCCTTTACCGAAAGGGACTTATTTCGCGTCCTTACAGATCATAAAGACAAGCAATATTTTGTACCTATAATATTATGTTATCTTCACATCATTTTACTTAGTATTTACATAGGTTTTACTCTGTTTAATAAAAATGCGGCCAATCCGTAAGCTTAGCAGTATAATGCCTGATTTATACCAATATAGGCGACAATTAAAAAAAATATATAAATCGATTGGCATGTGCCCGAAGTGGCGATAGGCTTGCCACCTATCACATCAGGGCCCTAGTACCTTGGCTAATCGTCGGTGTGTTCTTGTATATCTACTGGACTTACGAGTCGTGGATATACTAGCACACCTCTGCCTACCTCTTCGGGGATAATAGGCGTTAAGGTACAATTACATGCAATAAAAATGTAGAATTTTGAATTCTGTACATGGAAAATATTTTCAAAATAGGCCTAGACGACTAAAATCGGACAACAGAATCTCAATTCAAATCATTTCAATTTTTTTTTGAATTCTCGACAGTGGTTTACGCTGAAACTACTGAACTGATAGTGACGAAGTGTATCAAATGGGTAGTCTATGTTGGAACACATCCCGAGGTTGGCTATAGGCATCCTTTTATCCCGTTAACTTAATGAGGTTCCATGGGAGAGGGAAAAAAGCCAAAATCTGAATTTGACAAACTCAGGAACGCGCATCCTGATTTTATTTATTGTTTTTTTTTATGACATATAACATAGCTTAGAGATTGCAATTTTTTATTTTTAGTTGTTCTGTAGTTTACAAATTACAACCAACTCTGACTATAAATAGTCGAACTACCAACATAAGATGGAACCCGGAATGTACGGGGAACTTTGAACATATAGGTCATCTTAGACTGAACATTTAGCTAACTGATTTTATGTTCCGAGGTAGGTTAGACTACGTTTTATACCGTTTTACTTAAAGGACTTTCGTTGGAATGAAGATAAGTTTAAAATCTGAACTTGGCTACAATTCATGAAATGGTCGAACCAATTATTATAAATTGAAAGCAGCAAAAACACGAACCTTTGAACGTATCGGTCATATTTTAGAGAAGCTTAAGAAAGGTAAATAGCCCTGATGCAGTAAAATAAGCAATCCTCAGATTAAAAGAATTTGCAGGTACAGATACTGAGCAGCAGCTAGTAGTACATAATGATGCACTTTCAATATTACAGCGATGATCACATCACACATTCATACAGTTTAAAAAAAAAACTAAATTTTTAAGTAAAAAATAGTCCATACTTGTCAAAAAAAACAGTTTTTTATATCTTTTCTTTCCACTGATAAGATCATAATATGTTAATCTGAAACTTAAGAAGACTGTGGACAACAGTTCGTTAAAATCTCCTCCAATACTTAGGCTATAAGTATAAAAATTACAATAAGGCCAGATTAGAATAACTCAAGCACAAAATTTCCCCAGAGGATAAATTACAATAAGGCTAGTTTCATTATATATTGAAATGCGGTTATTGCTTATATTGCAGAATATTAAAGTTACATATTATCATATTATAAACACAAGGCAAGCAAATATCGAAAGAGTTAATTATTTAAAACGTTTAAATAAGTTTTAAATTAAACGAAGGACTTACTTTATACTAAACGCAGTAAGTACCTACGTGGTAGTAGTCTTATCTAAAATAAAGATAACTTGCTTTCTGCCCGTGGCTTCGGCCGCGTGAATTATTTTAATAACACAGACAACTTTCAAAGAGCTTTTTTTTCCGACTTATAATACTTATTGCGTAAAAACATACTTTCTTTTAACGTAGTCGGTTAAAAAGTAGCTTATATCCTTTTTCAAGGTCAACTCTATCTCTGTACTAAATTTCATCGAAATCGGTTCAGTGGTTTAGGCGTGAAAGCGTAACAGACAGATAGAGTTACTTTCGCATTTATAATATTAGTAAGGATAACTACGTAAAGGATACTTTCTGATTAGCATTACGAATCACTTATTCGGTCAACGTCCTTGTAATCTGATAGACTCCTGTGCGGTAATAGCCTTATAGGAACCCTGGAAATAGGAAACCTCAACAAAAGTAAAGCCTATAAATAGATTACACGGGATTTAGGAACTCGATTCCAAACAGGTCCATAAGCAGATTAACTTGGACTTAGCACTGAGAGGTTTTGGTTTTGAAATTGCTTAAATAAAAAAAATAGCTTAAACGTCAAATTGTAAGGTTTTTACTTACAGGACTTTTAAAGTATGTAGGTACATAGATTATTATGAATAGAATACATAAAATAATACAAAACAAGTACTGGCATAGCACAAAACGTTAGACAAAGTTATCTGACTATATGTGTTAATAATAATTTATAAGCATGTTTTATCCTAAGACATATTAAAAATTCTTGTTACCTAATTTGCTTGTTTCTTTCGGTCATTCCATATAACGATAACTATCTATAACGACAAAAAATGGTCAGTCCCCTGAGTTTCGTTATAAAGAGTTTACACTGTATATACATTTAGTAAAAAGCGGTTATTTTCATTTTACAAAGATATTTGTAACTATAGATTTAAAACCGAGTAAACGAGAACTTGACATGGTTTAAGTTTGATAATGATCTTCTCGTCTGGAGGCTGAGTTTGATTTTTGCTTATTAGGAAAAACAACAAGATAAAAAGTACTTTTCATTAGTGGTGGAAGATTTTAATGACGATTTTAAGAATTCATGGCCTCGTTCTAATTAGCTTTTTTTAAGTCCTCTTCTGTGATCTTGACTGTAATAACACCTTGACAATTTATCTTAAGATCATCTACATACATATATATTTACGCCAAGTTTCTTATGAAGTAGGCAGAGTCTCGACTGCCAAGTGTCACGATACATACCTGCCTAGCTTTTTCAAAATACACTAAAGTCCATTCGTTTAAATAGTGTCGCTAATCACAACAATGGCGGACGTATGACGCGAGCGGTGTTTAGTTGTCTACACGGCGGCATCCTTTGTGAAATTAGGCGGCGTGTAAAAAGGCGACCGTATCTAAGCGAATGGAATTTATACAAACACGCGGGTGAAGCCGCGTTCGGAAATTTTGTATAAAATATATTTGAAGTTAGTTGTAATGATACAGTTACATAATGAAATGATCATTAATTCAGGTGGGTGAATCCGTGATTCGAAATTTTGTATAAAATATATTTGTAGTTAGTTGTAATGATAAATTTATATAATGAAATGATCATTAATTCTTAAACACAAGCCACTAGAAAGGAGTCTATGCTTTAACGAGTTTAATTATATTATCTGAGATTGTTGAGCCCGGTTCAATTTCAGCCACCGTGACCCGGTTTGATTCATATTTATGTTTAGGATGTTTATTTAGATGGCAATAATGAGGCTTTTGTCTTGAAACTAGCCGTGTCCGCGACTTCGTTCGCGTTTGAAATTATTTCATAAAATCCTTAAAAGAAAATAGCTTGTAATGTACGCTATTAATTGTCGTGCTTCTATTGATTTCCCGCCAAATGGTCGATGGCTCCACTGTTTGGAAGTTAGAAGTTACTATCGATACTGTTGATGTCTATTTATATTTTAAATTAGCTGTGCACGCATATGAATTTTATTTCTGAAATAAAATGAGCTTAAGTTACTTTATTACATCAGATCTACGAGTGAAAATCCCGTTAAAATCCGTCAAGCTGTTCCAGAGATTAGCTGCAACAAACAGAGAGATCGACGAAAACATGCGTGTGCAATTAGTAAAAAGCTTTATTTTAGTATTACAGACACTCAAATTTTATTTATAACTAGCTGTGCCCGCGACTTCGTCCGCGTATTTTTTTTTTTTTAATATATGTATACACTTCTAAAATAAAATGTAATGTTAGCCAATGAAAGTTCCATCAAAATTGGTCCAGTCGTTTCGAAAATTAGCGGGTACAAACAGATAGACAGACAAAAATTCTAAAGTGGTTATTTTAATGTTACATACAGACACTCCAATTTTATTTATTTGTATAGATTCATCAATTCAAAATTTTATGTCTAAATTAGTTTTACGTGAGCGAAATTGCGGAAACGACAAAAATCAAATAGTATCTTAGCAACAAAAATTTAATCTGTCCCTTACTGTAGGTAAGTGACAGCTGCATTGATAAATGAACATGTCAATGTCATTGACAAATTGGTCCTGTACAATGACCTTAATACAGCATTATTTCAATTTTCAATATACGTCTGATTCAAATCGCAACTTTATTGCGCAAGTAACAAGGTCGTTTTTTTAAATTGACACATTGCATTATAGATATAACTAGCTGTGCTCGCGACTTCGTTCGCATTTTTATTTAATTAATTTATTTTATAGATTTCTAAAATAAAAGTAGCCTAAGCCATTCCTAATTACATTACAAGTAGTCCCAAGGTCACCATGTCAAGATTTAATGATGGGATCCCGGAGATGTGGAGGAATTTTATGGGCACACTTGAAAGAATTGGGTATTTTATTTATATTAAACGAGTATGTATACATATAAATATGGCGATGGGTTCAGTACTTTTTTATATATCAAGTTGAAGTTAATCAAGTTGAAGTCCTGTTTTTGCAGTTTTGCTGTGTTTAAATTTCTTGGGTAGTAATAAATTGCAGTAAATCTTATATAAATCACGTTATGTACTCATAGCATTTACATTAATGACGTTTTTTATCAATATAAACATTCTCTTTTCCAGGCTATTTTCATATAAACTGCCAGTAAACATTGTTCTTTGTCTGATATCAGCTATTATGTAAACATACTCGTAAAAAACATTGGTAACGAGCGAATATGTTCTCTTCTCACTTTTTGTATTTATTAAATCGCCTCTGTGGTCGAGGGTAACCGGTCCAATTTTGAATCACGAGATTCTGGGTTCGATCCCGGGTTGGGCAATTAGTTTTCTTGTGACTAAGTTTTAAAGCACTTGCACTGTTTCACTAATTTAATTATATATACATTACTTATATACCTATATTGCAATTAGTGAAACAGTGCAAGTGTTTTAAAATTTAGTCACATAAAATGAAGTTTCACCAAGCGCCGAGGATAGAAAGTATACAATAATTTTCAATTTATCTGGACACAACGTTGCTTTGGATTGATTTCATTACGTTGGCATTGCCACCTAGCACTCACTCTAATATCGTTTGCTAATCGTGGCTGCTTAAGTATGTACTTCTAATATTACTTCGAGGATGTGGGTGGGACGATATTTTTATATTTATATAAATTTTGCCTTTGTGGTGTGGTGAAAATGTCAATTGTCCATGAGATACAACCTGGCGACAGACACAGACGGACAGCGGAGTCTTAGTAATAGGGTTCCGTTTTTACACATTGGGTACGGAACCCTAATAAAAAATTATGATTAGTTAGCTATAGCTGCGTAGGATCCCGGGTTCAATTCCCAGGCCGGGCATTTTTTTAAATGTTTTCAGATTATTCTGAGTAAGCATTACGTTGCCCGGAATTCTGTTGTGCCCGAAGTGATAGGTTTGCCGCCTATCACTTCATGGGCCCTAGTACACTTATAGTAGATTACCCTTGGCTAATCGTGGGCGTTCTAGTATATCTACTGGACTTACGAGTCGTGGATGTACTAGGACCTCTGTCTTCCCCTTCGATAATAGGGGTGAAGATACTTTTTTTAATTCTCCAATACGAACGATTCAAATGATTTTTTTTGTTGTTTTTCGAGTTGAGAGTACTTTATTTTAAATATTAAAATGATGTGCTTTTAACGTGAATTTAGTTCCTACCTTTCAAATAGCGAAAACTTAATCAGAATCGATTTAAAGAATTTCAATGAACAAATTTAAATAAAAAATCTATCCTATTTTTTTAATCAAATATTTTATTTCAAAGTATCTGTGCCCGTCACATAATTTGGAAAAGATTATTTAAAAACGGTTGAAATCCTTCAAATTCTGAACGATAATCCATAACTCCAGTTTTATCTTGGGTTCACAGACTATTTAACTAATGGTCGTTTATCAGAGCTACGTTTAAAAACGCTCACTTACTATGCTTTAAGGTAAAAATTGTATAACATAGTTAGAGTAATCTATATTTTAAATAAATAAATTTTGAATGTCTGTATGTAATATTAAAAAAGCTTTTTTATTACATATGTATGTTTACAAGGTAATATATTAAAATATTAGAATTTTTGTCTGTCCGTTTGTACCCGCTAAACTTTGAAACGTCTGGACAGATTTTGACGGGACTTTCACTGGCACGCAGCAAATGTAATAAGGAACGGCTTAGGCTACTTTTATTTTAGAAATGTATAAAATAAATTGAATAAAAACGCGGACGAAGTCGCGGGCAAAGCTGGTTATTAATAATATTAACTTTATATACCTAGAACATTCAAAATGATGAAAGAAATATTTTTACTATGTACTGATTTTCAATTATAATTAATACTGGTTGGTAGTCGTATTTCAGGTGATGAATGTATGCTACTAGCTTTCCGCCCGCGATTTCGCCCGCATGAATCATTATGATTTTTTTACTTCATATAATACTTATTGCGTAAAAACCTACCGCCTTTTTAATATAGTCTGTTAAAAAGTAGTCTTTTTTATGATATTGGAAAGCAAACAAGCAGACGGATTTCCTGGTGCTAAGAAATAAACGACGCCTATAGACAACAAAGGTATAAATAGTGCCTTACCAACCTGAGGCTGGGATGGTAAGCCTCTTGCGTGAGTAAGTTTACCGGCTACCCCATCCTCCAAACCAGAACATGACAATGGCAAGCACTGACGCTATTGTGGCAGTGTATGTGGTATTCTCATGTAACTATAAGCTATATTACTGTAAAGTTTTATCCAAATCCGTCCAGTAGTTTTTTCGTGAAATAATAACAAACATAGACTTCCCAAGTTAAATCCAATATAAATATATGTAAAATATAAGCAAACCACTATGTGGTAGAATATGTTGATATAATTAAATGTTTTGTAATAACTTTTTAACACACATTCCGCCAATAAATTGTTTCAATTTTATAGACTGTCGAGACAATTTTAACATCATAACCATAATATATAAATAACTAGCTTTCCGGCTGCGGCTTCGCCCGCGTGAATTATTTTAATAACACGGACAACTTTCAAAGACCTTTTTTCCGATTTATAATAATTATTGCCTAAAAACATTACCCTTTTTTAACGTAGTCAGTTAAAAAGTAGCTTATGTCCTTCCCCAAGGTCAACTCTATGTCTGTACTAAATTTCATCGAAATCGGTTTAGTGGTAAAGCGTAAATACAGACAGATAGAGTTACTTTCGCATTTATAATATTAGTACATACATAACAGTACAATACAGGATACATACATAAAAAGAGTCGCGCGAAATACATAACACTTGTTTGCAGATGTGTAAAAAGTAGATCTAAATTATGGCTTTGATAAGTCACCGAACCCTTGTCCTACGTTCGGTGGAAAACTTCCAGGGCGTCGAAGCACCCTCATGCCCCCCAACATTACTAATAACATCAATTAAAACTTATGGATACTGCGGTAATTCCTTTGATAGAGTTTATATTATTTATTTGTGTTTTCTCGTAGCCCGAGATCCATGAAAAACCAGACCTTTGCTGTTTTTATAAAAATAAAGTTTTTTAATTTTTTTTCCAATGCAGATTCAGAGCTTTAAGTTCTGTTCACCTCGGCATTGGCACGTATCAAAAATCTATATACAAATAAATAAAATTGGAGTGTCTGTGTCTAATATTAAAATAACCGCTTTTTTCTAAATGAATATATGTATGTTTACAAGATACATCTAAATAATATTTTTTAGAATTTTAGTCTGTCTGCCTTTTTGAAGTCTCTAATCTCTGAAACGGCTGGGCCGATTTTGACGAAATTTTCACTGGCAGAGAGTTGATGTAACTAGAAGTAGCGTAGGCTCCATTAATTTTAGAATTCGTTAGAGCCGTTTTTGACAAACCAATTATTATTTTATACCTTCACTGACCAAAAACACGATGATCTAAAATAGCCCTGTGTTTGTCTAATTTAGAAGCACATGCTGAGAAACTTTACATTTATAGAATGTCTAAGGTCTGGCCATGTGGACGAATCATTGGATCTTCCTCTATGAACCTAAAACTTTTCGTACATCCAGTAACAGTTTGATAGCTTTGCACGATGAAATCATTTATAAAGAATGTTTCATATTAAGGAAAGATATTTTTAATAACTCATGCTTGAAATTAAAACTTTATCGAGTCAGTCAAAGAATATTAAACCTTAAGGCTTTATGAGAAGGTTGGCTTACAGGACAGTATTAATGTCTAAGTAAAAATCCACTAAAGCTATTTATGTTTTAGTGTGTAGACGGCCCTGAAGGTATTCTCTTGATTTGACCTTCACCATAATAATTTATAAGCATCTAGCTGGCCCGGCAAACTTCGTACCGCCCAGGCCGTTCAATAATATCATTATTAAGTAATAACAATATCATTATTAAGTAATGTACATTCAAGATTTTAAAAAAATCATGCACAAACCCGTAGGTGGAGTTCTAAAAGTGTTTTGTAAAACTTTTCTTATCGTATTATGGCGTTTTCACTAATTGGAAAATAGCATTTATTTCTTTTTTGTTTTATAAAAATTGCCAGTTTTGCAATAAAGGTATGAAGAGTATTATTTTTAACTGTATCGCAGTGCAACAAGCTAATAATGAAATAAAATTAAATAAAAGTTAGAAATATACGTCGTCCATAAACTAAAAAATACTACCTAACGTTTCATTGGCAACCTGTTGGATCTTTTACGTAACCAAGTCTGTTTAAATTTTTGTCTGTTTGTTAATTTGAGATAGCTGATAATATAAGGAATAACATAGACAGTTTTTTCTGGTAATCCAAGTTATTCTTAAACTTAAAATTCGCTAACAGTTACTCCATTTCTAAAAAGCATGTGTAGTAAGTAGGTACTTCTCGTAATTACTCGAAAGTGCAAGCGATCACCAGAACAGACGCGTCTCAAGTGCCGCGGCAGACCAATTAGTGTCCCTCCATCCTCAAGTTGTGCGAATTACCCGGGGAATAAACTTTAATTATTCACCCTAATAGTAGGGGGATAAAAGTACGT
Organism: Lasaia peninsularis; assembly: GCA_018236625.1. Classification (NCBI taxonomy): domain Eukaryota; kingdom Metazoa; phylum Arthropoda; class Insecta; order Lepidoptera; family Riodinidae; genus Lasaia; species Lasaia peninsularis. The sequence continues at coordinate 808 of DVZL01007208.1, read as the reverse complement.
ACATGTTTAATTTGTCGTATCTGTTATGTTTACTAATCAATGTATTTTCTCTTTTTAAATGCCACATGAAATATTTAATACGGAGTTTTGGCGAGATCGAGAAAAAAAATGACGCAACTTTTTTATAATTGTTTTTTATTATTAAATTTCGTGTACCTACATATTGAGGAAAAATATTCAATTTTGGCGGTATTTTGTTCAGTTAAGTGTATAAGTGAAGTATTAATGGAGAAATTAGTGTATCTGTATTTTCTCGACCGCTAAATCTCACTGGGTGAGCTTAGGTAATGACGCCACCGCTTTACCTAATATCAATCAGGGTATGAGTTTTTGACGACTCATGACTATTTTAAAGTTGATGCAAACTAATTATACTTAACTAATGGCAGATGCTTACGCTCATGCCAAAGATAAAATACAAATCATAGTTCTAATCCTCTATTTTAGAACACATATATTTTTGCCACTGTGTATTAGAAATTAGAATAGAAAATATTTTATTTCACATAAATAAGCGATATTTGTGACGCGTCTATAAAATTTTAAAATTTACCACCGGATCTGAACGTTGCCACTCCCAGAGAAGATACGGCGAAAGAAACGTATGGAACTTTGTTTTTTTTACATATTTTTATAACAATAATGCTCAAATTAAAACTTTATTACATTATACTTTCAAAACCCAGTCCTATTGTTATTTTTTTCTTTTTTTTTTTTGAGTTCCTTCTTTTTGTGAGAAAACTGATCCTGGAAGTTCCACAGAAACAAGAAAAACATTATAAGTTATCTCAAATAAATGTGATGTACT
>DVZL01007207.1:0-10877 GCA_018236625.1 Lasaia peninsularis | reverse complement strand
AAAAACCTCATCCAACCACAACCAAATTATGAGAGGATTTAGGAAATAATTGTGAAAATTCAATGGTAAAGTATAAATTTGTAAAACCTAAACAAAGAAAGTTAGAACTAATTAACTGGATCACTCGATCTGGACACCTGAGAAATAAGCCATAACCATTACATAAAAACTATACTAATATGAGGAATCCAGTGGAACCAGTAGAAATGCTGGGAATTACTTTAAGGTAACTATATAAATATATTTAAGTAATAAAAATATAACAGTTTTTTTGGTTTGTTTAATTTGTAATCAACTCACAAATAATCAGCAATTGTCATAATTTTAAGTTTAGACATTATTTAAGAGAGATATCATCCAGTAATTACAAATTAGAAAAATCTTATTCAGTTTCTTCACTTGCTTGAGATGTTCCTGGAGATGTAATTGAATTATTATAATCAGAAATGTATGTGCTTTGAAAATTTGCTGTTTGATACCCATATGATGGTTGGTGTGACGTTGATGGGCCACTCGCATATGATGATGTTATCCATACCGCATTTCATCTATAATTTGTATAACTTTACTTTGGAAACGGAGAGTTTCTCGGTCGAAAAATTCTTGAATAGATGGCAATATAGCTCTGAAAAGGACATATGGCGATTTTCCGGCTCCTTGAAAAGTAGTCCCTTTCAAACTCATCCGTTTGCATTGCCCTTTTGCGCGCCAATGGAACATAGCGCGGAGTGTTGTCTGTGGTAATTTCATCATTTGTAGACGTAGATTCATTGCTGATTTCTCTAGGCGAGTTTAAGCTAGATTCGGTGGCATTTTGTTCCACTTTTCTCAAAAAAAGAAGTTGATTATATAAATGATACTTCTTCAGTTTCGTAGCGCCCGAGCCCGATTTTGATGCTTCTTTTATTTTTTTTTAAATATCTGAAGTAATTATCTTTTACACTTCTCCATTTCTTTATTAAATCATTACCTGCAAAACCAATAGTAAACATGTTTTAATAATTTATACATCGTGAATTACCTACTCGATAAAATTTAATGACATATTCAGATATCGTTAACAAACACTATGTGACCAATTCTGGAATCGTGAAAATATAACAGCTGTTACATACAAAAAGCAAAACCTACTGAATCAAAATGTATGCAACAGCTGTTATTTTTTTCGCGATTCCAGAATTAATTGGTTACATAGAGAAAGTTATTTGCTATCGATGTCTGAATATGTCAGTATTTTTTTTCGGGTATCTATCTATTTCATAAATAGTAGCAAGGAATATATACCTTATTTTTTTATTACCTTTGTATTTACTTTTGTATTTTTATTCCTCGCATTTCGGCGCCAACAAAATCACTATTTGTTGTTAAATAATGCGAAACCATTAGTCCATTTATTTTAGGTAGATTATCCGATTGCACTTTTTAGAATCCTTCTTCAATTTTATTAATCAAACAATATTTACTATTCTTAGACTATTAATAACACGCAGACGAAAACACAACAAAATACTCCGCAAGCTACACCTACAATAACCGCTAGCGACTTGATAGCGGGGCGCGATCCGCGCGGCTCGTTATGAAGTGACGTCATAAGCGGTCAAGTGGCTGAAGCGGGACTCTGATATTTTTCGAAACTTTGTATATGCCAATAAAATCAAAACTACTAGGTATTTTTGACTGCAATAACAACTAGTGTATTTGTATACATACAGGCTTTACCGATACAAAATTTCAAGCGATTTGGCATACCTAGTAACATTCTCCATTGCGAGGGAATTTCTAAAATACTACTGTTAAAGAATTAATTTTATTAATAAAACTTGGATATTGGCATTTTTTTATGTGGGTTTATTTCTTCAGCAATATACATTACAATATAATTAATATAATTATATAAGACCTTAAACGTATTACTCACTCTGTCGGCCAATTTCTCTTTCTTCGAATTTTGTAGAGTTAAAGTCAAAATAAGTTGGCCTTATTGAGTGGGACATTGAGATAGATGTTCAATATTGGGGACAAGTTATTGTTAGGAGTTTACACTCCTAACACTCCTGAACAGTGAACTCCTAGTTTTAGATAGTACATTTGGCTTCGTGATTTTTTAAAGTACTAGCGACCCGCTCCGGTTATATACATGTTATATACATAAAAACCTTCCTCTTGAATCACTATATATTTAAGAAAAGCGCATCAAAATCTGTTGCGTATTAAAGTTTTAAGCATAGAAAGGGATACAGGGACAGAGAAAGCGACTTTATGTCTGATGAATTTATGTATGTCGCTAATATCACTATACCTATTAGCAACTTATAAAGTCGATTCCTATGAAAACTTTATATAATTCATAATTTTGAGGGTTTAGTCACGCAAGAGTTGCTTAAATATATCAATTATTTCGACAACTTTTTATTAGCAAAAAATGTTTTGAAAACTTACCACATATTATAAAATCGGTATGATTATTAGAATGCAAGATATAATTTCTAATTTTTTATGACGGCACGTTTCGACGTAAACATTTTGACAGATTATAAATATTTTCAAACTTTAGAATTAAATTTTTGCAGCCAGTTACTTATTGTAATAAAATAAATAAAAAAGTAATGAAATATTTGTCGACCATAGAGTCGAGCGTAGTCGGTGTCTGACTTTGTTGCACGAGGTCCAGGGTTTAATTACTGAGTAAGCCAACTTGTTGATATGAGTTTTATTAGAGAGTGTTTATACAAAGAATATTATTTTTATGTTTACAATATTTATTTAAATAAGTTCCACAATGAGCAAAAGGAACGACTTATATTATGTCATTCATATAAAGGGTTATTTTAAGAATCCTGCTACATTTTTACGGTACCGTACTGAAAGGGTAAAACTGGGTGAGATTCCGCTGTCTTTCTGCCCGTCTGTTGCCAGGCTTTATCTTGTTAACCTCGATAGCTAGGCAGTTGAAATTTTCACAGATGATAATATAATTCAGTTGCCGATATAACATCAAATACCAAATACAGAATAAAGTAAATATTTAAAGGGCGTCCATAAAACGAACGGCCCGACCCGACCAATAGATGGCGCTATCCTTATTAGACTAATTTAGTTCTGTTCACGCTGCTTATATGATGATTTGTAAGATGTATCGATGAAGCTTGTACTTCTACAATTAATAAACGCGATTTGTTTGCGTTTTTTGTAGTTGACTAGCAGCTGTGCCCGCGATTTCTTCCGCGTTTCGATTATTTTATTTTATACATTTCTCAAATAATATTAGCCTAAGCCATTCCTTATTACATCAGTCGTCTGCCAGTGAAAGTGTAGTCAAAATCGGTACAGCCATTTCGAAGATTAGCAGGTAGGTACATACAGATAGACAGATAAATATTATTTTGGTTTATGTATGTAACATAATATGCATTTAGTAAAAAGTGGTAATTTAAATTACATACGGACATATCAATTTTATTTATTTGTATAGATTTAAAAAAGAAGCAGCCTCGGTGGTCAAGTGATACGCACTTCGGACTTCAATTTCGGTAAGTACTCCAGGTTCGAAATACGTTATTTAACGAGCTTATACAACTTGAGTATATTTTGTGAGTGCTATTACGGTGAACCCGGTATTTGTGCCCGACGACGTGGCGATATGGCGACGAACTTGCACACAAAAATTAAAAAAAATACATTTTTGTATAATTTGTACTTTCAACTCCAATTTCATTTATTTATACAGATATCATTGTTGCGCGAGTCCGACTCGCACTTAACCATTTTTATGAAAGGTTTCAACACTTCGCCCATTGTTTATTCGAAAAAGGAAGTGTTTTTGACAGGGCAATCATAAGTTAAATCATAAATGGTTCCTCTTCCACATTGCAAGTAAGTAAGTAAGTAAGTTATACATAGCATACATTCATATTTTATTCGAATAAAAGAGCCAAGAAGCAGCTCCGAACACCAGGTGGAAGGGTACTGTGCAACAGATAACTTTGATTGGTACCACCTAACCTATTCTAATCAAGTGGAGTTGGTGTCCCACTTTGACGCACTAGGTTCCGGATTCGATTCCCAGGTAGGGTAAATCTGAAAAACATTGAGGTTGGATTTGTACTCGGTTTTAACTGACTTCTACTGTCACTACTTGAGATCTAAAAAATGCATATGTGCGTCTACCCTTTCAGTTGTATAGGCATAACGATATTATATTTTACTAGTCCACGACTTCATCCACGTTTTTTATTTAATTTTAAAATAAAAGTAGCCTAAACCGTTTCTTATTAAATTAGCTGTCTCCCAGTGAAAGTCCCGTCCAAATCGACCGACAAAAAATAATGTTTCGGTATAATATCCAATTTTATTTATTTGTATATATTCGGTTTCATAATACGGAATCTCATCACAGTTTAAAGAATAAAAAACATTACATTAGAAGAGAATGGATTTTTCACTAATGACATTGTATTTATCTGGCCACGGCGACTAACAGCCAAAAAATGTGGCGAGAAATGTAAATCTAAATTAACAAAAGCGCGAACAAAGACATACATACATAGGTTTAAAATAGTAACACGGAATTGTATCTACGAGCTGGTAACAGGCGAGCAGTAATAGGTACATTTTGTCTGCGGGCCACGTGGGTGTCTTTCTCTGTTTCGACAATTTAGCGCTTTTAGCGCTTTATTTATACATCGCTTTTACTGATCGTCCAATATTTAGCGATTTCAAATTAAGCTTATCCGAAAATTATTAAGCACTGAATTTTTTTAACATTATTTAACATTTTCAAATATATATATATATATATATATATTTGAAAATATAATTAGGTAGGTAATAGGTTTAAGAATAAAAAAACTTAAAACATAATAACTAAACGACTGCGTTTACATTGACGACAATTTATTTACAATAAAAATTCTTATTCTAAACTATATTTGATCTAAACTACTATTTCTATTAAGAAATAAACAGTTTGTGCATTTTATAATTCAAAGTGTCTCTCGTTGTAAAACTACAAACAGTTTTTTTATAATTTCCAAAAATCTGAATATTTTTACTCGTTTCAATTAAATCCAGCTAGTCTTACACTTGCATTTAAAATATTCTAGCACTTTTTTGATACACAGCAGCGCATTTATGCTACTATGAGTTGGGAGTACCGCTTTCCCGCCTGCTAGCTTTTAGTTGGGCGGCACATTTGCCCTGAAAAGACGTTTCTTCCGCGGATTTTTCCTGAAGTATAACTTAATCCGTCAAAGTGCTAAGTGACGATAAAATATGTAACAATGTACGGTGATCACGAACATTTAAAACATACTAGAAGATGCTAGAAGCTTTCAAATGCTTTAGAAGCTCGGCGTAAATCAGCAGGTCAGGTTTGTTAATATTGTTTTTAACACGAAATGTGATAACGTTTTTAATAAATAAGTGTAAATGCTAGGTTATCTATGGTTGCTGAAATGAATAAAAAATTAATGATTTCGAAACATTTATGGCAGGTCTCTTTTTTCAAATGTGTTTACATATTTCTCGTTTTGCCTTTACAGATAATTTCGTAATAGTAATTCATAAATGTTATGAGTCAAATGTAGCTTAGAACTTTTTTATTTTTAACAATAAGTACTATTCAGGTAATGTTTTTTACAATACTAGTTTTTTATGTTAGGTACTTATTGAAATTTTGAATTCTAATTCGATTTAAGTGTTCTTCCAAGCTAATAGCCAATCCTTTTCAGGTGGCCATTTGAATGATGAACACAGATTTCTGTATTTTTAGGTCTGTGTGCTTATTACATTTATTCTAAGATCTATTTAAGTATTTCTATGTATTAATATCGTCGACTTGCATTACAGACACATCAAATTTCCTTACTTTGGGGTTTGATTATAAATCATCTAATTTGTGACTAATTCAATTTTTAAAAATGCAGTACGCATTGCATCGAGCTTGAGTAATTACTATCATGTGTCAAGATAAAATGTCATTTAAAACAAAACCTCTTTGTTTTGATATCAATTTCACTGTAATAATCCTCAAATCACTTCCTACCTTTCTTTAACTCCACCAGGCGATGGATTTCAAAAGAATACAAAACTCGTCTTTAATTTGTTACACAATGTGCAAAATTTAAGTAGGTATGAACCACGAAAAATCCGTCAAGTGCGAGACACACGAAGGGTTCCGGACTATTATCTATAAAAGTGGCAAAAATCACGTTTGTTGTATGGGAGCTCTCTTTATATATCTATTTTATTCTGTTGTTAGTATTTATTGTTATAGCGGCAACTAAAATACACTCTCTGAAATGCATGTGTGAAAATCCCAACTGTGTAGCTATCACGGTTCATGAGGTGACTGGTGACATACAGACAGACGGATGGACAGCGGAGGTTTAGAAAAAGGTTTTCTTTTTTTACCCATTCGGGACGGAACCCCAACAACGTTATCCTGTACAAACTTTGTCTTCATTTTCCAATTCCTTGTGGGTAGAATTTCGGGACATTCTTATCGGTTGCCTATATTTTTACAAAAAACATACCTCAAAGGTCTCAGGTCTCAATGATTAGAAGTTTAAGGCCCCTTTCACCATGTCTGAGTAAAGTTAAATGTAAGCTAATCGCTCAGTAAACTCATGAGTAAATGCAGAAAGCAATTTCACAAAGTCCGAGTTACGTAAAATAGAACTAATTTACTTGATAGTTTTGTCTGTCAAGTAGTACTAATAAGTGGTGAAAGAGGCCCTTAGACTGTATGCTACGTGGGACATTTAGGACAAAGCATTTACCATGTATAGAGTACCTACCCGTCATGAAGCTAAAATTTTTTTATAACTAACTATCTGCAAATGTGTAAAACTATTATATTATTTTTTATATGGGTACAATATAAACACTAGTATTGTTACTATGAGTTAATTATTATATAAATGAGTCTTAAATAAATTACAAAAAAAGAATAACTACAAGTTATTAAACTTTATATAAAATAATCGCAAAATAATAATTTTCTAAATCTACAGAATGGTAATTAACAAAATAATTACTTTTTAAATTTATAGAAATCATTAAGTAAATTTAAACTAAGCGACAGTTTGTTACTAGTAAGTACGAATGGTCATTAACGAATTACGGCTCGTTGGAGAATCGGGTATTAATAAAAAATCTTTCACAGTTATATAACTCTATCGGGTGTATGGACATCCGTCGGTGGTATTTTTAATTAAAATATCGGAAGAGCGTCGCGAGAATTCTTCGAAATGTTATCATAACTAACGTCAAAGGGCTAAGCTATACTTATATATTATTGTTTTTACTTGGTCGCTCGTTGGTCGACATTCGACCATAATAAATTAAAATTATAAGTTATTTTCCGATACTTTAATTAATTACTTAAATTTTTTTTTGGAAAAAAAAACTTGGAAATAATAAAAGAAAAAACTTAAAAAACACAGAGTATGCGTATAATAAACGCTTATTTGTGTGTGTTAGATTCCTGGTAGTGTGAGTAATGTTTTATTTATTTATTTAATTTACTTTAGAAGCGTTATTATTGAAAAATATTAGCGCCAATAATTGTGCCAAATTTCATCTCCTCCGTCCGCGCAATTTTCGGAAAAAGAGGTAAAAAGTTTTTACTTCGCGTATTAATACAATGATAATCTGTACAAATAAATAAAATTAGAATGTCTGTATATATACTAGCTGGCCAGCCCGGCTTCGCATGGTTTGTTCGTAGTACCGATAGACAATTCTTATATACTACCCGTGTCCCGCGGGAATAAGTTGCCTATGTTCATCTAATGGTAAAATATTTTTTTAATCGGTCCTGTACTTCCGGAACCTATTCAATATAAAGAATCAAATCAGGAAAGATTTATAATATTAGTAATTATTAAAATAATCGCTTTTTACTTAATGGTTTACAAGGTACATATACCTATATTTTGTCGAATTTTTGTTCGTATGTCTGTCGGTCTATTTGTCTGTCTGTCTACTTGTAACCGGTTATCTTTGAAACGGCTAGGCCGATTTTGACGGAACTTTCACTGAGACAGCTGATGTAATAAGGTAAGGAACTAAGGCTATTTTTATTTTAGAATTTTAGAAATGTATAAAATAATTAAATAAAAACGCGAAATTGCGGGAAATTCTAAAATAGAAGTAGCCTAAGCCGTTCCTCATTAAATTAGCTGTCTCCCAGTGAAAGTCCTGTCAAAATCAGACGGATAAACGACGGCGAATCAAAGGTACATAGTAGTATCTCAGTCTACCCCTTCAAAGATTTGGGCGTGACGTTTTTTATGTATAAAATATTTTTTTAGCAAAAAGTTAAAACATGTTATAGAAAATGCGAGATTATTTTTTAAAGACATTCTTTTTTATGGGATAAAGAAGCGAACAGACACACGGGTCTCCTGATGGTAAGAGACAACCGCGGCCTGTAGACACCACAGATGTTGTAGGTGCGGCACCGTCCTGCGACCGAGTTACTGCACAGCACTCTACCACCAGTGGTCTTGTTTCGCCTCTTACGAGCTTCCCAGTGGAAAGACAGATGGTCTATTCTACTCAGAGGATCCGGACTAACATGAGGGGTCTTGAAAAGCAATGGACTGCATTGTATTTAATAAAATAAAGGCCCTATCCAGTACTGCCGGAATTTATGCTTAGATCTTTAATATATTGATAGTGATTCAAGAGGAAGATAATATTAAACGCATGATATACCCGTGCGAAGCCGGGGCGGGTCGCTAGTCGACATTACTGTAATGGACTCGAGTCTCGCTTCTATTATAAACTCGTCGGAAATAATAAATGCTCAGTGTCATTATTAACGAGCAACGTTCATGAAACAACTTCATTCGTAAAAATATTTAATAGTGTATGAACTGTTCGTATTACGCACTTTTTAGGGTTCTGTAAACAAATGATAAAATTGGAAATCTATTACTAAGACTCCGATGTCCGTCTGTCAACCTGTCTGGCTGTCACCAGATGACCTGTGTGTGTGCGAATAATGTGTACGGTGAGCGAACGTTACGTACTTCCCCGGCTTATAAGCAACCTACCATTATATTTATTACTTATACCTCTATGGTTGAGCGTCGTTGCTATTCGACTTTGCCAGCAGAGCTTCTGAGTTCAATTCCCGGGTAGGACAATTTTTCCTCATGACTTATGACAACTACGATCGATTACAAAGGCGATCAGAGGCGATTCTTAAACATCTATACAAATCAAAATATAATTGGAGTGTTTGTATGTAATATTAAAATAATCGCCTTTTACTAGGTGAATATACCAAAACTTTTGTCTGTCTGCCTGTTTGTACCCGCTTATCTCTGAAACGGCGGGATCAATTTTGACGGGACTTTCACGGGCAGACAGCTAATGTAACAAGGAACGACTTAAGATACTTTTATTTTGAAAATGCATAAAATAAATAAAAACGCGGGAGAAGTCGCGGACAAAGCTAGTAAATAATAAAAGAAAAATTAAAAATTCTGAAAAAAAATCACGACGGTTAAAATTTGTTTGAAAAAAGGATAAAGTCATCAATATTTTCTTTCGATGCGCTTTCATTTGAGGCCCCGCTCGAGTATATTTCCAGATCTCCGATTATCCTTTCCAACTCTCACCCCACAACCTTTAAACGGCTCAACTGATTTTTATCAAACATGTCTAAGAACACTCGTAGATAAGTCACCTTTAATACAAAAAACTAAATTGAAATCGCTTCATCCGTTCGGGAGCTACGATGCTACATACAGACAGATACATCAAACCTATAATACCTCTCTGTTGTGTCGGGAGTTAAAAAGGGAAATTATAATTTTGCAAACAGACTGAATGTTCTTTGTAAGGATCTGGGTAAATACAAAATATTATTCGCTCCTTTCAGTAAGTCCTATTTGTTGTCCAAAGGATGTCCTCATTATCGACGACTTCAAGTCCTCGAGCAGCTTAGAGGTTCTTAGCTTGTGAAGAGACGTTGGATTTTTGTATATATCATTTATTTGATTCAGAGTTCTCTGAAGAACTATTTCAGTTTCTTTGTAGCTTGCACCTAAAAAAAAACATTTATACGGTCCCGTACCCAAAGGGTAAAAACGAAACCCTATTACTAAAATTCCACTGTCTGTCTGTCTGTCTGTCTGTCACCAGGCTGTATCTCATGAACCGTAATAGCTAGACAGTAGAAATTTACACATCGCACGCTTAAAATTAAAGTGATATACTTAACTCAAAATTTATGTAATACTCGATTTTACCATTTTACCATAAATATAACCTTACATTGTAATTGTGTAGGTACTTAAAAGGATAAGCCCCCAAATTTGGGGAAAACAATCGTTTGCGAAACACGAAAGAGATACATTTTGTATTCAATACTATAATTTAAAAAAAATTCTTGCTCATTTACCACAAATTGCATTTTTCAAACTCGGTCACTTTAATTCTAAGCGTGCGACTCGATGTACTTCGGTTGCCGCTACAACAACAAATGCTAAAAATTGAATAAAATAAAGTAAAAGTAAAACACCTTTTATTAAAACGCTTTAAAAATCTTGCTCTAGAAAGATAGAAGTGCATTAAAAATAACTATCCGCCATCTTGGTCGGTTCGCCATATTGAATATAGAATGACGTCACGTACCTTACCGTGTATTGTCATCCAAACTAAACATGTGTACAAAATTTCAACTTAATCTGATAAATATATCTATACTGCCCGTCACGAGAAGCGATAATTTTTGTAAACGAACTTCTTTTACCAAGAAAATATTTTTACTGCGTGACAATAATGAACTGGCCATATTCAATCGAAGTAAAAATATATACGGGTTATATGAAAGTAATAACCTTTTTAATTTAGTCTAATAT
>DVZL01007206.1:0-10877 GCA_018236625.1 Lasaia peninsularis | reverse complement strand
CGTGTTGGTCCGGATTCCGTTGTAGAATAGGCCAACTGCCTTCCACCCAGGCAGCTCGTAAGAGGCGAGCACAGGGTTTTTTTGTCACCAACACCGTGATAATAACTAGGTGGTAGAGTTTTGCAATGACTCACCCGGGTTGGTACCACTGCCTTACCCATTCCTGCCACAAAGCGTCAGTGCTCGCCATTGTCGTGTTCTGGTTTGGAGGGTAGGGTAGCCAGTACCCTCACATTCTCACGTAAGACGCTTACCATCCCAGCCTCAGGATAGCAACGCACCATTTCAACCTTTTTGAATTTCTTACGATCAGGAAATCCGTCTGCTTGTTTGCCTTCCAATATCACAAAAACAAAATTCATAGCATACTATCATATCAAATATAAAAAAGTCACTTGAAGTCTTTAAACTGTTTTAAAAAAGCTTCCATATCAAAAACCAGGCCACCACTTACCTCATCGTGAAAAAACCGTAATTATATTAAGTGAAAATAGTGCTTTAAAATTCTTATTTTATTAAAAAAAGTAGTCGTTTGAAAGCGAGTTCATTGTGGCACATGGTATTCGAGTTCCCACAATTAAAAAGATTGTGACTCTGATAATATTCTAGTATATTTGTAAACATAACCAGACATTCAAGGCTTTTATTAGGTCACCGCAGTTTGATCAGGTGAATTGTAATAAAACAGTATAAACAGTATATAGTAATAATGTAGTATGATTCATTCTTCATTCAATTTCAATAAAATGACGATACGGATATGGGTATTAACTACTTCATTGTTTTTTTTAATACACTTGTAGTAATATAAGCGTTTTAAGAAAAGCGTAAGCGTTTAAGCGTTTTTGACCGCCTCGTTGGCCGAGTGGCTAGCGTACACGCCTAACTGCATCGACTAACCGCGAGGCCCGGTTAGATTCCCGACGGGGACAGGCATTTATGTAACCTAGATGTTTGTATTTCCGGGTCTGGGTGTTTATTAAATATATTTAATAAATTTATTCTGTTATCTATTTAAGTTTTTCTATGAATAAGTATCGTCGTCTAACACCCGTAACACAAGCATATAATTTGCTTACTTTGGGGTTAGATCAATTTGTGTAATTTGTCCAGTAATATATAGTAGTTATCGAAAAAATATTTTTGTACTTTTTAAAATTTTTATTTTCTTGCTATATGTATTATTCATCATAATAAAATATTTTACATATGTATTCATATTAATATTTATTTTGTATTATTATATTATGTTTATCATTTTTTTCATTTATGAAATTACTTATAAATATAAATTAAAATATTTGTATACCATTTAATAATTTCCGCTATTGCTGCTATTGATATTATAAATATACAACAAGGAAAAAAAGTCAGAATACTTCCACATGGTACTGTGGACGAAAAATTTAAATACAACCTAAATCTACATTTGAATCACCCAATTACTCATAACAAAGTGATTGAAAGTGTCCTAGCTATTTTTATTACTCGTTCTACTTATTATATAACAACTAGCTGCCCCGGCGAACTTCGTACCGCCCGCCTTTAGGGGTATGAAAAACAGATATTGACCGACGCTCAGACTTAGATGCTCAGATGCAGGTATCAAACAACTCTTCAGAGCATTCTCCATGGTAAATGAGGTAGAAGACACTGAGTGAACGGATATCTCTACGCAACGCCAAAGAGTCATGCCGATTGGAAAGAGCCCGATCATCAACGATTCGAAAAGCTCTACGGTGGATGCAGTCAAATGGAATGAGGAGCCCCTGCCCAGAGGTGAGCACAGTATTCCATGCGCGGCCGAATTTGCGTTTTATAAAGCTGTAACCGATGTGTCGGCTTTAAGTACTGTCTCGCCTTGCTGAGCAAACAAAGCTTTATAGAAGCTAATTTAGCCTTCCTTTCCAGATGACCACGAAACTGAACGTCACTCAAAACATCGACGCCAAGAATTCCAATACTAGCTGAGGCAGTTAGAAGAACGCTCTCAAATCGAGGTGACACGATGAATGGGGACTTTTTAGCGGAGAACGCGTATACTTGTGTCGTCTTTGGTTTGAACTGAACCATATTTTGTTGGCCCTAATACGAGATGTTGGTCAAAAGAATCTCGACCTCAGATACAAGTTATTTTCGGCTCTTGCTGACGTGTTCCCGAGAAATGTTGTGTCGGTCACAGTATAAGGCATCCCCAGTTGTATCATCCGCATAGCAATGAGTGTTACTGATTTACAATATGTCATTGATATGTCACCTACTCAATATGCCCACAAAATTTCATTAGAATCGATCAAGCCGTTTCGGAGTAGTACGGGAACGAACATTGTGACACGAGAATTTTATATATATGTATAAGATAAACTGGACTAAGTATATTGGAAACTCCCAATAAAAAAAATATCAAAGGTGAAATCAAAAACATTTAGACTATAAAGCTTTTATTTGCGGCACGCAAAATAAATTTAAAGGTACCCCGATTGTGGTTTGAGCGAGATATTCGCTTGCGATTTAATATCATTACTCTTCCTCCTCTCGCCACTCTCACCTCAATGCCAAGTTCGTCACGACGGAACATTCCTCGTGGACAGCTTTCACGTTGATTTGTTTATACCCTTGACCGAGGGATGCGGAGCTAACCGAGCGAGGAATCACTGTATCACACGAGTGATTCCGATCTCCCATTTACTTATATACCTTTGTTTCTATATACATCATGTAATGGCATCATCTAAATAAGCTACAAAACACGATTTAAATAAATGCTAATGTTTTCATCTATTTTCACCGTAGATCCGTTAGATATAAAATAAATACAAAAAATTGGCAAGTGCAAGTCGAACTCATACATAAAGGCATCCGTACCTACAATTGTCTTCAAAAATTTCTCCAAAAAAAAACAAATTTTAATTTGTTTAGTAATTACATTTATTCATTTTAAAATTTGATTTAAGATGATAGTTTGTAAACAGCAGCTATCTATTTTCGTTATCAATATCGAGAAATAGAAATTACATTTGTTGTATGGGAGCCCCATAAGAGTGCTAAGACATTTCGAATTTCGATTCGAACCTGGATCACCGAATCGATAGTTTAATAATAAGTCCACCTCTTGGACTTATTATTGGACTTGGACTTTCTAAGGTGTAATGACAAATGTGTATACTGTATTTACATTTTTAAAATAATTATTTTCACAAATAATGGTATGATTCAACGGCTTCGAAAGAAGCTCACTGGTTGAATAACGTAGTCATCCAATAAGAAAAGAATGTTGAATGATTTAAATAAAAGTTGTTAATCCACTAGAAATATCATTTTTGTATCAATAAAAATACATAACACCAAGTACTTGTAAAATCTTTGTCTAGTTTATGATTGTAATAATAATTAATCTTTATTTGCGTCAAATAGGGTTAATAATAATAAGGGTTAATAATAATTAATCATAGATGATAAAACCAACAAGAAATTATTATTGAATGATTAAATCAAAAGTTGATATTTGAATTATTTTAATAACATAGAATCAAAGAGCAGAATTTTTTCGATTTATAATATTTATTGCTTAGAAAACATACCCTCTTTTAATGCAGATAAAATGTTGTCTATATGTATTATTCTCGTATGTAAGCTATCTCTTACTGTAAAGTTTAATCCAAATCCGTCCAGTAGTTTTTTTGTGAAAAGGTAAAAAAAAAACATTCATCCATACATCGATCCATATTCTAGTCGGATTTTTTTGATTAGCGAAAATACCTCTGCCGGACTTAAAATTTTATGTATAATTTATTATAAGTCTAGTTTAGCATGATTTGGCCTACATCTTGACCCAACATTTTGGCCCACTAAGCAGAAGCCAATTTTAATAATGTTGGCCGAACACGTTGGCCTAGTGTGTAGGTACTATTACTTAAAAAGGAGCTGGTAGAGAGAGATGCAGAGAATAGCTTTTGTTCCCACTATGTAGTAATATTTATATATATGGAATGAGACAACCATAGCCTAGAGAAACCATAAATGTTGTAGAGGCGTCACTATCTGCGCTCAGGCTGTTAGACTTTATGTGCAAGTCTATCAGCCAGCCTACCCTCTGGACCGGAACAACTGACAATGATATTATGGCGGCAGGAATATGTGGTGGATCCCTACCCAGGTGAGTTGCTGCTCAGTACTCTACCACCAGTAGTGATGTAGGAAGTGACCCAATATACCTATGGTCGCCTCTTACGAGCTGCCTAGTATGGAGGCTGCTCTGTTCTACACAGGGAACCCGGACCAACACGGGGAAGAACTAGCCTTGACTGTTAGTCATCCCAATTCAATCAATCACAATAGAAAAAATTATGCGAACGTTGTAAAGCTCTTTAATGACAACTTATGTGACCTTTAACAAAGGTCGGGTCCCATTCCCAGTAAACATTTAAGATTGCCGAGTCATTTTGAGATTAGCTTGTATCACTGGAGACCGATCTAAGGATTTTAAGTAGAGTCGGACACGCTACACCGAAATTACGTAGGTGTTTGGTATTTACCTCAATTTATTTAATCTCGTGTTTATTAAGAAAGATAATTAAACTACGTAGTTTGTTTTACAGCATTAGCTAACAACCAAAAAATTCCCTCGACTTCAAGCGTACCAGCCACTTCACTTATAATAAACTGATTTTAGCAGAACGTATCAATTCTTGTTTTAACCATGTAAGTGTGGGTAATCAAAAATATTTATAAGTGTTCAAAATTAAAAATTAGAATAATTCTTCCACAGATTTGAGAGTTTCTGAAGTATATAAAACACAAAATATTCATAGATATTTTGTGTTTTCTTACTTTCTAATGCTAAAAAACTCTTCCCTTTATGTGTATAGTGATTATTGTCTGTCTTTGAATCTTTGTAATTTTTATAAGTTTAAAACCATGATGTCAAATATGCAAATGACGAAAACTATTTCGTTTTAATTATCTTTTATCTCTCCTCTGGACGAGTAGTAGCAGATTTTCTCACACTAAACGAAGTTGTCATATTACGTCTCCCTAGATTAGGAAAATAGTATAGAAAATAGAATAGTAGGTATAGTATAGTAGAGACTGAGGGATACATGTGTGTGTTAAAATAAATGTATTTTACTAAATGCATATATGTATATTTAGAAAGTATAATGCCCAAAATAATATTTTTTTGTATTTTTGTGTGTGTCTGTTTGTTCCCGCTGATCTGAAAGGTATGGACCGATTTTTATGGGATTATCACTAGTAGACAGTTAATTTAATAAGCTTAGGCTTCTTTATTTAGTGAAATTCAAACGCGGACAAAGTCACGAGCCCAGCTTCTGTATTATAAATAGCAAGACAACTTTAATAAACACTCAAATCCGGAAATATAGATATCTGTATCAATTTTTTACAGTAGAAAGCTTAGCAGGACAATGACACGCAACTCACCTAATTAAAAATGAAACATGATTAAAGACGTTCATATGCTAAGCCAGAAGAAGTCTGTTCCCTTTCTATAATGACAGCTAAGTTGTATTTCTTCGGAAACACTGCTTTGAGTAAACAGTTTCAATCTTTTGCAGTACGAATAATGAAAGACAAGGCAAACGTTTTAGTCATAGGTTTTGGAATGTCTACTAAGTGTGAATGGTACATCTTAGTTTACCTAGTATTAAGTTATGTCATTTATTCTCGAACCTGAACCTAGAAAATGGTCGGTAGAGAAAAAAAGAGAGAGAAAAAGAGATAAATGCTCTCAATTCGCTACCACTCCTACTACTACTTTGTTGTATAAATTGTGAAATTAAATAGGTACTACAGACGTAAATGGCCGACCCTTCTTAAGTGATAAGGCTAGAAGACCATTAGATATCAGTTAATATATTAATAAGTCGTTAGATAATTATCACATTTTATAATCACATGGACGAGTAAATAACAGATTAGACTTTTTCACTACACATTATTGCTCAGGCAACGTAGCTAGTTGCACCACTCTTAATTTTTTTTTTCAATAACAGTAAAATTCAAAAGTGATCATGATTTTTCTTATATTATTCATCATTTGCAACATTCTACTGGCTTTACTCAAATATGGAATATTCGACAATAATTATTGGAAAAAACGTGGGATTGTTCAAGTTAACGGTGTACTACGAACATTTATAACGAAGTCATATGCCCTGCCAGTAATAATAAAAAATATATACAACAGCTATCCTAAAGAAAAATACATAGGGATACATCTATCAAAGCCCACTGTGATTGTAAAAGATGTTCAAGATATACAAGCAGTTTTGCAAAGTGATTTTCAAAGTTTTCATATACGGGGATTCGTAATTAACCCAACGGACGTATTGGCTGACAACGTCCTATTCAGCAATGATTATAACCGTTGGAAATTAGTCCGTCAAAAATTAACACCAATGTTCACATCCAGGAAATTGAAAAATATGTTTTTCATCATGAACAACTGTGCTCGTGATTTCGTTGAGCAAATACCTAATTATGAAGAGAGAGATATAAGCTCCTTCGATATGCTGTACGCATACAATACTGCCTGTGTTACTGCTACTATTTTCAGTGTGGATACTCCTCCCCACGACGTTATGAACTCGCCGTTTTACGATATGACCAGAAAAGCCATTGAACCTGCTTTTGTGCTCAACTTCAAGCAATTCATCGCAAATTTCACACCAAAACTTTTCACCTTTTTAAATATCAAATTGTTCGGTGAACATGAGAAATTCTTCATAGGCACTGTGAAGAAAGTTCTAGAAATCCGGCGTGGTGACGGAGAACTGCGGCATGACTTTATCGATACGTGCATTGAACTACAAAAGCTCGGAAAATTGATAGATCCAACAACTGGCTATGAGGTAAAATTAACGCCAGAACTTTTGGCATCTCAAGCATTTTTCTTCTTTATAGCGGGTATAGATACATCAACTATCGCAATGCATTTTACATTATTAGAATTAGCGTCAAATCCTCATATCTTAAATCGACTAATAAAAGATATCGATGAAGTATTAAACCGTACCAATGAGAAGCCATCTTATGATGATATTGAAAAAATCGTGTATTTAGACATGGTCATCAGTGAATCGATGAGGAAGTATCCACCTATAGGTGTGGTGCAGAGGTCATGCACCAAAGAAACAACTCTTCCCGGAGGGTTAACTATGAAGAAAGATAATATAGCCATTATTCCAATATTTGCTTTGCATAGAAATGAGAAATACTACCCAAAACCAGAACTTTTTGATCCAGAACGGTTTCATCCAGATAATGTCGAGAGTATACATAAATTTGCTTATTTACCTTTTGGTGAGGGCAGCCGAATGTGTTTAGGTAAGTTACTACTTATTCTATTAATATTAGCCAAAAAGTGATGGACGTAGGAGTTATACAATCTTCCAGTAACCTTTGTAATTAAATATAAAAACATTAGAACAATGAAGTACCTACTAGACCAGTAATTCCCAATCTCCTTAATAAAATAATAAACTTCTGACTTAATGAAGCATATCTTGGATTTTAAGTGAACCCAAACCGACAATTATTTTAAAGAAGAAAGTTTACACGTTGCCTACCCCTCTGCATCTTTAAAGTACAAAAGACTCTGTATTAAAAGAAATTATCTCATAAGAGATTGTTATATAATAATAGTATGTAAAAAATAGCCAAGCACGAGTCGGCTCGTACAAAAACGGTGCTTCACTGTGTAAAAACACCAAACACACAGACGAAGTACTTTTAACGAATAATCTCATATTAATTATTTATTTTAAAGAGAATATAACTAGATATTTTGAGAATACATGGAACGACTACTCATTGCCTTTACCGTTATCTAAATATGGATAACGCTATCTATAAATCGGCTCAAGTCACAAGTATGGGAACCCCTTTGAATAGATACTTTATACTGTATTTTAGTACTGTGAAAATTTTGAAGTCTAACACACAGTTTACATAGTCTCACAGTTTATGAGGTGATAAACAAACAGACAGACGAACAGCGAAGACCATAGAAGTAATATAGTATCGTTTTTAGCCTTTGGATACGGAACCCCAAAAATGTAACCCTTAATTATAGAAGCTGAAATCAAATATGATGAAGGGTTGCAGCGCCTAAATTTTAATTTAATAATGGTTGACTTTTGACCGTTGGGTGACCGCGTGTTTTAACAAAAAAAATTTTTTTAGGTGCAAGATACGCACGGCTTCAAATGAAGGCTGCATTAATTTGGCTTCTGAGAAAATACACACTAAAGCAGCAAACCTATGAACCTGCTGGTTTTGACAACAGTTTTTTCGCTGTCAGAGATTGTAAAGCACGGTTTGAACTAATCCCAAGAAAGGCTATAGATTGTTCATATTAACAAAAAATATAATAATTGTCGGTATTTTTATTTTATTCATTTTATAAGTGCTGGCCTATATTATATCAAACAAGTGCTTTTATTTTCTCTTCAAACAGAGATATCCACACAAATATTGACATTCGGGACAATGCTGTTAGGAGTATAATAATAAGTAATGAAGAAGTATCACAATACATCAGTTGTTATTACGATAATTATTATATTACGTACTAGCTGTGCCCGCAGCATCGTCCGCGTTTTTAGTTAATTATTCTATTTTATAAATTTCTAAAAAAAAATTCTAAAATAAAAGTAGCCTATAAATCTATAATAAAATAAATTATTTAATAAAAACGCAGACAAAGTCGCGGGAACAGCATATAATAATTAGCAAATTCGGTTCAGCCGTTCTCGAGTTTTAGCTTTTAAATTTAGCGATTTATTTTTATTTATATAGAGCCTACATGAGCTGTTCCTTTGCAAAATTTTACGTAGGTGTGTATTGTGACTGTTTTTTTTAAATAAAGAAATTTAAAAAATATTTTGACCTCCCTTTGACGAAATAAAACATTAATATTTAGAAAGAAGAACTAAAAAATAAAGAAGCCAAGTACTATCTGGAGTTTAGACACTTGACAAAGATCTGTCCCGGATAGTCAGTACTGCTCACTAACTAAACTGGCCAACCTCTCTTTCTGCCAGTTTTGTGGAGCTAACAAGTCAAAATAATTGTACAAACCTTGTAAGAGTGATATAACCGACCTAACAGAATGAGATAATATATTTTAATACTAGGTGCCCGGCTTAGAACGGTTAGTTCATGGTTGACATAATGACAGCAGCGGCACCTACCGCGTCCAATTTTATATTTAAATCATACAAGAAACCATCGAAATATCCATATAAAATTTCAACCCAATCGGTTAGAATTTATGTGAAATAGATAAGTACGGAAAGGTAATTCTTACAACCCGTTCTCCCAATACCCGTTTTTCCGTAGGAATGGAACATTGTCCCGCGGTAAAAAGTACCCTATCTATCAGGGATAATGTCGGCTTCAATGGTAAAAGAATTTTTCAAATCGGTCCAGTAGTTTTATTATTCAATACAAACAAGCAATCAAATCTTTCCCCTTTTTAATATATTAGTATAGATTGCGGACACTTCGTTGTTAGGGGTGTACCTAATCTCTAGGATCATTCTATGACAGCCATACATGATTACCCATATCTTCACGCCAGGTCCCTTGTGGAGTAGGCGAAGATTATCGAGACCCAATAGTCACGATCCCTACATACTTGCCTAGCTTCCTCGATATTCATAACTCTCTTCATGCTAACACACCGGTTTCAGATACCTACCCTTGACACCTCACTCGTAAATACGCGAGCTATTTGGTCATAGAATGTCAACCTAGGTCCCCGGGTACCTACATTCATTCACATTCATAATGTGTTTAAATTTGTTTCAGCAGACTTTTTTCTTTCATTTTTCTACAGAGAACAGTAATGTCCTTTCTCATTTTTACACCGATACTTGCTTACAAACCCACTCTCTCTCTGATCTCACTATTACGATTTTTGTAATAATTAATTATTGTTATATAAGATGAGGTTCAAATAAGATTTGCTTAAGGCACATTGATAATCTAAAGTCGGCGTCCCATACTTTTTTAAAAATTAAAAAAAACTTACCTGATCTCCCATGCCGGTTATTATGGGAGTGTTCCAGTAAGCTGCGAGCCTGGCGACCGGTTCCAAAGCAAAAGCGCACGCTGGTCCAACAAACGCTATGACGTCGTCTTTGAAGTGCATATCAGCTGCCAAACCCGGCGCGATCGCACCCGAACATGATGGGTAACTGGTAACAAACATGTTGGTATGATGACGGCGTTTCCTCTAAAAGCAGAAATGAATAGGCTAAATGACTTCTTCCAGCTCGGAAGTCGGAAGCATAGGTTTATCTATAGCAGGGTTTCTTAAACTTTTGTCATTCACGACCAGCGTCAATCAATCTGCGTCATCAGGAACCTACATTCTTGATTGCAAAAAAAAGTTCTTTGAAAATTTTGATGGACATTTAAAAACTGTTTTCTCAACACAATTAAAACTCTAATGAAAATAACGATAAAATTTTATTAAGAAGAAGATAAGCTCGCATTTTATAGTATACTAACTACTGGCTACGACTTTTTGGCCACAGAAAACTTTTTAGCTTATCCTTCGATGACACAGTTCTATGTATATTCAATACTAGCTGTTTTCCGCGACTCTGTCTGAGGGGGGCTCGTAAGAGGCGAGCAAAGGTTAACTGGGCTACTATCAACATGACCACTGGTGGTAGAGTGCTGTGCAGCAGCTCGCCCGGGTAGGGATCCACCGCATTACCTATTCCTGCCGCCATAATGACATTATCGTGTTCCGGTCGGGAGGGTAAAGTAGCCGGTAGACTTGCACGTAAGGTCTAACAGCCCGACCACAGGGCAGCGGCGCACCTACAACATCTATGGTGTCT
>DVZL01007205.1:0-10878 GCA_018236625.1 Lasaia peninsularis | reverse complement strand
GTAGGCTTTTTTCAGCGGCAACCGATATCCACGTGGGCGAAGCCGCGGGCGTCCGCTAGTTATAATATATATTTATTGTAAGTTATACCTATATCATAATCATAATCGAGATTTTTTAATAAATCTAATAAAATAAAATCCATGTTCATATAATTTTAGATTTTTTTTTCTGTTATTCGAGATTGTTTTATGATTTCAATTTTTATTCAAATATTGTAAAAAAAATACGATTGATGACAAAAATATTTTTATACTCCTGTTAAAATCAATATATCTATACTTTGGTAATGTACCTTCTATTGAAAGTTCCAGTCTTTTGTTCGAATTACAAAAGAAACAGATCTTTCCGTTCATGTGCCAAAGATCTTAACCAAATACGGGTGATCCCTTTGACACATGTGTAGAAAGCTCATGGAATAGAAGATTCTATCTCATCTATCTCTTTCCCTCATATGTATTGTAATCCTTGACTGTGTTTGTCTCTTTTTGTCAACGCTTTTTCAGGTTTCATCACCGAATTGCGTAAAACTGGAAACGTATTGGTTTTTAGGGTTCCGTATCCAAAAGGGTAAAAAACGGAACCCTATTATTAAGACTCCACTGTCTGTCACCAGCCTGTATCTCATATATGATAGCTAGACAGTTGTAATTTTCATAAATGATGTATTTCTGTTGACGCACTACCAATACTAAAAATAGAATAAAATAAATGTATAAGGGGAATTCCCATACAGCAAACTTGATTTTTTCCCATACGGAACCCTCCGTGTGCGAGTCAGACTTGCACTTGACGGATTTTTAAAATACATGATCTATTTCACTGAATCTTTTGATAATCCATCTATCATCCATGTTTTATGACGATCGGTTCAACGCTTCAAATCATCTTCTAGACTATGCTAGTTTATTAAAATGTTTAATCAATCTGATATTCAAATATTAAGTTATTTTAATGTTTGGTGACTAAAGTTAATCATAAGTCCTAGCTGGTATCTGAACACAAATATGACCAGGCTATATCTATCCTTTTTCTTCTTATACGAAAATGAGCGTGAAAAAGATAGGTATAACTTAGAATGACTCAGATCTGTCTGACTCAACTTGAATGATTGCTTTACTCATCAGCTCGCCTTGGATTAGGAACGTGCAAATAGTAACTTGTGTAGTCATCGTTTTTGTATTACAGGTCATGTATCAAAATGTTGGTTAGTTAAAATATATAAATAATTATGCCCATGATGTGATAGGTGGCAAGCTTATCGCCACTTCGGGCACATTTAAATCCCGGGAAATGTAATGCTTACTCAGAATAATCTGGAAAACATTTCAGAAAAGTTGCCCTACCTGGGAATTGAACCCTGGAACCTTAAGCAGCTAAGTTTCAACAGGTGACAGCCGTACCGTTACGTTAGGCAGCTTTATGAATTTCAGTAACTGAATAACTCAAAAAACAAGTTGCGCTACCCGGGATTTGCACACGGGACACCGACTACGCTGGATCACAAAGGAGACAAATCAACTCGTCAAAAAGTTGCGGTCAAATCTTATGTAGTTACCTAAAATTCAATTAAGTGCAAGTAGTATTTTGTATTAACCTATTTATCTCGATTGACTGTGAAAGTATACTTAAGACATGTAGGCATAGACACTAAACGGGGAATTCCCGCTTGTTGGTTTTCTTTCTTTTTTTTTTAAAACCTAACTTTTACCTCCTAAGTTTGTTTGTTCCTACAACTGTTTTTTTCAATACATAGTAATAATTCTAAGACGACTCTGAAATGACTCGGAAAGAACTCGGAAAACTCGACTTCAAAATAATGCCACCGCCTTATCCATTCGTCGTTATTCAAGTGCTTACCATTGTCGTGTTTCACTTTAGCGAGTAGGGTAGCCAGTTAAAAAAGCCAGGGGCTTAGCAACGCAGTTTCAGGTTGGCAATTAATAAAAATATGTAAATTAAGTACAGTTATAACTCAAAACAATTCACCACTTTCTTAAATGTTAAACAATTCACACCATTGTTTTAATGAAATAAAATGGAATTAAATGAATTTAATACGTTTTAAAACTATTTTAGAATAAGAGATATGAGGTACCTATTATTTTTTAGGGTTGCGTATGGTAAAAAACGAAACCTTATTACTAAGATTATGTCTGTCTGTCTCCAGGTTGTATCTTATGAACAAACGTGATTTATTACCGTTTTAATAAATAATGATACAGAACCCTTCATGCACGAGTTCGACTCGTACTTGACTTAATACTTTGATATTTTGTTACACATATAGCAACAAATAACGAGATTAAACAGCACAGGCTAAACGTCCAATATAATATTATGTACAATACATACATCACTGTGTCTGCAACTACGTCCGCGTTTTTATTTGTTTTATTTTATAAATTATAAAATAAAAGTAACCTAAGCCGTTCCTTATTAAATTAGCTGTCTACCAGTGAAAGTCCCATCAAAACCGTTTCAACCGTTACAGACGGGTACAAACAGACAGAGGTACAAAAAATCTAAAAAATACTATTTTCGTAAATGTACTCGTACCTTGTAAACATATATACGTATAAATTTAGTAAAAAGTGGTTAATTTAATATTACATACAGACACTCCAATTTTATTTATTATTAAGTAATTTTCTTTTGAATTGGAATTGGGACTACAAAACGTGACGAAATTTTACACTTATTCTAGAACCTATATCGGTATACTTGGGGCACATGCCGTCAACAAACCGCTAGAAATTAGTTTTGTGTTGAATCGGTTTAGTTTGGAATTAAACATGGTCTCGCTGTAATATTTATGTCATGTTATACTGTATTGAGTAAGTAATATATCACCGTCAATTCCAGTCTCGTATATCCAGGCGTATTCAACCAATCACCATATCACATTATAGACGTAATAGCCTCTTCTTTTTCGTTAAAGCCCAATTAATGGATTTGACAGGGTGCAAGTTTTTATACAGAGCGACTACCATTTGACCTATGCAACCAAGAAGCAACAAGGCACGATCCTAAATGAAGTCGAAATCGAAAAATTAATCTTGGTTTCCGTACGATATTTTAGCTACACTGCAAGAGAACTCCGAAAATGCACTTAAGTTAAAAAACTCACTGGTACATGGCGGGATACGAACCCGGACTCCAGGAATGGAAATCTGATGCGCTCACCATTAGACCACCGAGGGTCTGTAGGTCTATACACAAGCATATTTAACCTATTAACATATAGCAATGAAAAAAGAGCTGTATCTATCAACTTGAAGACATACCAATAAAATGGAATTTGTTGGGTTCTGAATCTATAAAGTGGATGTATTTATTTACTATTCAATAGTATGTTTATAGACCCAATAATGACAAAATTCGACCATTATCAATATGATCATCAAGTCCAAATACAATTAAAATAAATTTTCAATTATTTATTTTAATTGGAAGTAATTTTAGACCTGTTGGTCCAGGTCCTCTGTGTAGAAAAGACCATCTGCATTCCTACCAGGCAGCTCGTAAGAGGCGAGCATAGATTAACTGGGTCACTACCAATTTGACCACTGTGCAGCAACTCGCCCGGGTGGGGATCCACCGCCTTACCTATTCCTATCGCCACAGTGTCATTGTCGTGTTCCGGCCCAGAGGGTAAGGTAGCCGGCTTCCACATGAGGTCAATAGCCCGACCATAGGGCAGCGGAGCACCTATAACATCTATGGTGTCTATAGGCCACGGTTGTTTCTTACCATCAGGAGATTCATGTGCCTGTTTGCTGTTTTATCCCATAAAAAATTATATATTTTAGTACAACTACGCTGACATTCAAATAAAACTTTATTCTAATTAAATCTATCACATCAAAACGTACGATGAAATACATTTGCAATTATTCTAGACCAAATAGCTATGTCGGGGCACTCGGGGCACATACTGTCAGCAGACCGCTAGAAATTAGTTTTGTGTTGGGTTGGTTTAGTTTGGAATTAAACGCAGTCTCGCTTTAATATTTAAGTTATATTGTGAATTGAGATATATATCACTGTCAATTCCGTTGTACAAAATACTGAATCAACGTAGTTTTAAAACAAAAGAGATTCGTAAGAATTGGACAAAAAATATCAAAAATACCAATGTAGTAATAATAATATGAATTACTAGCTGTACCCGCAACTTCGTCCGCGTTTTAGTTTAACTATATTAGTTTAAACATTTCTAAACAAAATCTAAAATAAAAGTGCATGAGCTGTTCCTTATTAATGCAATTGCCAGTTTTAGACATTAGCGGGTACAAACAGACAGACAGACTAAAATTCTAAAAAATACTTTTAAAAAGCGGTCCTTTTAATATTTCATACAGACACTTATTTTTTCTATGGATAATATTTGTTTGATCTTGTATTATTCAATTTTGATTACTACTTGACTACTCACGATTTTAAGTTCCCATGCGGTACTTATAACATTTGGTGGCCTACCAGCTCTGTACTTTTATCTAATATAAAAAGAATCAGCTGTGCAAACATAGCTATTCAAAAACAGTCGACAAATAACAACTAAAACATATTTTGCTGCTATACGTATGATTGCTTCATTTCGTCTTGTTTCGGTACGTGCAGTGTATTTTTCATCGGTACATGATAATTATATGAAAACAAGATAAGAAACTCGGTGCAGGCGATATACTGCAGACCTGTGAAACTGAGGTAGTGGATGTAAGGTGTTGAAGACTAATAATGTTGTTGTTTCATTTCTCGTGAAACATTACACCTTCCATCTGCGAGCCGCGAGTTGAACCGCCCTTTATATCAGACTATTCAAACAGCATTTTGAGTTGTGTTTGTTTAACATTTCAATGATATATTAGGTTAAACAGAGGTACATATGAACCCACGATTATCCGACGCTATTTGGTCTCGTGATGTGACTGTTGGCTAGTCTTAAGTAACTTTTGAGAACAAGTTTTTTCTAAATCGAACTCGAAACCTCGCGCATCATTTAGAATGTCGTCGGCTACTAGCATCATCATAGGAGCACCATACTTACCCTCTCCGGGAGATTGGCGTGACGACATTTTTTATTATTTATTTGAGGACAAAAACTTTTGTCATACTTAGTACTTTCGACTAATTGACTGACTGACTAGCAGCGGTCACTACAAGTACCTGGATGACGGAGATCGCTCGATGTTTTTTTTGAATTATGTTTACTTAGAAGTATGCAAATTACTTATGTACTGATGAAATATGAACAATCAATAACCAGGCAACCGCTGTTTTTTTTTCAAATCTTAGCAACAATCAGTAACCAGGCAATCATTGTTATTTTTCAATAATTAGTAAAAAATATCTTAGCAACCGACTCCAGTAAGCCTAAGATAGGTTAAATCGGCCATGAAAGGACATTTTCTGAAAATATAACCAAATAGATCAATTTCAAGAAAATCTTTGGAGCCGTCTCCGAGATCGTTGATATATACAAGAATTGTTCGTTTATAGGTATATAGGTAATAGATAAATAATAACTGGTTTTTAATTATATAATTAAATTGCCATTCAGATACGTACTGTGAATAAAACTAGAAGAAAATGTTAACATTGAATCTTAATACTTTGTTCCTATTAATATCATAAGCATTGGTTTCTTTGTTGTTTCGTATCGCAACGGCAAGATGTTGGATTTTTTCCCATGTTAGTCCGGGTCCCCTGTGTAGAATAGATCATCTACCTCCCTGCCAGACAACTCGTAAGAGGAGAGCAAACATTAATGTAACGTTCATCATGACCACTGGTGGTAGAGTGCTGTACAGCAATCTGCCCAGGTGGGGATCCACCGCCTTACCTATTCCTGCCGCCTTAATGACATTGACGTGTTTCGATCTAGAGATAAACCAGATCTAGACAAAATTCTTAAAAATGTTGTTTTGGTATATGTACCTTGTAAACATTTATATGCATTTTGTAATAAGCGGTTAATTTAATATTACATACAGACACTCCATTTTTATTTATTTGTATAGATATTTTATGTGTAGTCTATATACATATACTTATGTTATCTATCAATATCTACAGAATACGAATATACGTCGGGATTGATCTCGTAAAATACCTCGATATCTCGCGACATCGAAATCCCCTGAGATTGAGTTTACAGACATAGATCTTTATCAAGCTTATTAACTATACTAGTCAATTCATGGTATTTCTAAATAACTTGGAACTTTTTAAATGGACCAAGCTGAAGAATGAATTTACTTACATATCTTCACGCTAGATTTCCTCTGAGGTAGGCAGAAAGTATCGAGTGCCAAGTGTCACTATCGCCGCATATTGCACTTGCCTAGCGTCCTCCACGTTTGTTATTATCCTCATACAAACCAGCCGGGTTCGGAGACACCTAGCCACAGATAATACTCGAGCTATTTAGTCGTAGAATGTCAACCTAGGTCTACCCAGGTACATCCATCCACTTTCGCATTGTATATCAGTTTTGTCAAACTTTCATTGATTTCAATTGCTAAAATCTAATTCTTAATAATTCAATTCAAAATTCACTTTCAAGTTTTGTATATCTAAAGCGTATGTGTTATTCCGATACATAAGCTACAAAACTGCCAAGTTTTATTAAAATCCATTCAATAGTTTTAACGTAATTACGTAACAAACATCCAAACATACATTTATAAGTGTAAATAGTATTAAGATCAGTATTCATACGATTGTATACACTTTAAATAATTATATTATCATTTACACAGCTTAAAACAATCCCCTTACCGTATCGAGGGCGCAACTATAATTAAATTACAGCTAACATGTTAAAACAATGCACACGATTATAGCATTAGCAATACGAAAATAGGGTGTATAATTCCCTAAAGATTTATATGTGACACTGTAATGTTGTCTATTGTACCGCTTATGTTTGATTTGAGTTTACTCTTACTGAGCTTTTGTAGAACCACGGATTATGGTTTCAAAGGTTTCCTTACGTAATAAGTTTGTTTTCCAAGTATTAATTGTAATTGGTTATGGGTCTGAAACAACCGAGTTTCGTCTCGCTTACTCTTACGCGTTCAGTGATTTACCGTCTCGCTCCCACACCAGTTATAAGTGATCAAAATTCACATCAATGATTTTTACTTACATATCTCTACGCCGAGACGCTTGCGATGGAGGCAGAATGTCGAACGCCAAGTATCACGATTCCTACAAACTTGCCTAGCTTCTTCCACATTGATTATTTTATACAAACACTCCGGTTTCGGAGATACCCTCGGAGCACTCAAATTGGAATAAGTTTTTCAACTTAGGATTCCGTACCCAAAGGGTGAAAAACGAAACCCTTTTACTAGGACTTGGCTGTACGTCTGTCTGTCTATCACCAAGCTGTATCTCATGAACCGTAATAGCTAGATTGTTGAAATTTTCACAGATGATGTATTTCTGTAGCCGCTATAACAACAAATATTAAAAACAGAAACAAATAGATATATAAAGGGTGCTCACATGTAACAAAATTAATATTTTGACGTTTTATAAGTAATGATTATAACTAGACGGTTGAAATTTTCACAGATTATGTATTTTCTTATAAATAAAACGAGTGTAGACGTGGTCACGAGCCGATACTTGGTTAAAATATCGAGTATCTAAACAAGTCAATTCACGCGTCTACACCCGTTTTAATATAATTATAAGTATGGAACGTGTTAGTTTAAAAATAGTGATGTATTTTATTTGTCACCATGGCAATAAATACTAAAAATAAATATATATAAAGATTGCTCCCATTTAGCAAATTTTTTTGCTGTTTTTATATATGAAGGAAAACATCGAATTCGACCAAATCTAGGATTGAGTTGCACCTTTTGATAGATGATAATCGCTTTGTTAAAATGCCTCTGATATAGATAAGGCTAGGTCGAAGGTGGAGAGAAAGATCAAGAGATGTTTTTTTTTATTTCCATAAACACTAAATGCACTACTGACACATTAAAGGCTGTGCTGTAAAAACCGAGTTAGAGAACAGCCTGTATATTTTAAAGTTTATCTAAAAAAAACCCAAAGCAGGTGTGGCGACATTATCTAATGTAAATTACTAGATTTATTCCAACCGAAACCTCGTAATAAATAAATGTAATGTGAACAAAACATTAAGCAAGGCGGGTGGCGTGTGGACACTGCATTAGCGTTTTGGTAAGTGAAAAGTAGATTAAAAAACATGTTATCGTCCTAATTGATATAATGCTAATGTTTAGCAACGATTTTTAGGGTTCCCTTTTAGGTACGGAACCTTTTTACTTGTCTAGGTTTTTTCCCCGTGTAGGTCCGGGTCTTCTGTGTAGAATGGACCAATGGTGGTAGAGTGTTGTGCAGCAACTCGCCCGGGTAGGAATCCATCGCCTTAGCTATTCCAACCCCTATAATGACATTGTCGTGTTCAGGTCCGAAGAGTAGGGTAGCCGGTAGACTTGCACAAATCCTGGCCATAGGATAACGACGCACTTACAACATCTATTGTGTCTAGGCCACGGTTGTCTCTTACCATCAGGAGAGCCGTGAGCTTGTTTGTCTCCTTATCCCATAAAAAAAGAAAAAAAAAACTTCGCTGTTCGTCTACCAGTCGCCAGGCTTTATGTCATGGAGCGCGATAGCGATAGCACGTCTACAGAAATACATCGTCTGTGAAAATTTTACATGTCTACCTATCACGGTTCACGAGATACAACCTGGTGACAGACAGGCAGACGGACAGCGATGTCTTAGTGATAGGGTTCAAATTTTACCCTTTGGATACGGAACCCAGATACTCTAAAAATACAAAACAATTGATCCTCTTTTTAGAGTCATACACACATTATCTTTGTATATGACTCACATAAAATACCGTTATGTAAATAATAATTCATACTATTAGATATATAGGTAACATCGACAGTTATGTGCCATATTTGAGGAGAATTATACTATGGCCGTATAATTATTTCTATTTCACCAATTTATCTTAATTCTCCACTTTTACAGACCCCTTTAAGGTATAAATTTGATTCGCAATTGGCAGGTATTTTAAGTCCAAGTAAAGTAGGTCCTATCTAGTTACATTCTCTGGAACCAAACCTGTTTCAAGTCGTGGTCGGTTTTCACGACTCGCCATTGTTTAATACTTATAGAACCAGCTCTATATAATGTGTTTATTGTTGCCTGCACTTTCAAAAGTAATAACTGCAAACTTTCATCTATTTAAGGTCACTCAACGTTCAATAGGGCTAGGTATTTTTTTCCACTCAAAAGCCTAGTTGTCCAGTGGTTAGCGCTACAGACTTACGTTACGGTCGTCTAGATTCTAACCCTTCCAAATTTAATTTATGCGGTTGATTTCCGCATAGAGGGTGGGTTCTATTAGTTTTATCAGAAACAACTTAACCATTTCTGTCCGATATGGAGAGAGACTTTCCACCATCTAGCATAATATCAAGGTTGCATGAGTAACTCTGCTTACCTCTTCGGGGATATTGGCGTAACGATGAATAATATTTATAAGTATATTTTCTTAATGCTTTTAAGGTCTAGAAAAGGTCTGAATCTATCAAGTAATCAAATATATTAGATTATTTCACTAAGATGGAGTCGTCACATCTTTACACCAAAAGTTAATTATCACCGTGAACTCTATAATTCGTTGACCCTTAGATTGTTCTCAGTAAAACTACTCTAGTGTTTACAATGACTGTAAAAGAAAATGGCCAACATTAACCGTCTCGCCTCATTCAACTTCAATCCCAACCAACAGTAAAATTAAATAAATAAAACTGAATATAACCTGTCTAGATTAAGATTAAATGCGACTTAGATCTTAATTTGAAATATTTGGTTTAATAAGCGTATCGCCATTTCGGGCACGTTGCGACTCAGAATAATCTGCAAAACAAGTTGCCCGACCTGAGAATTGAACCCGGGACAACCCTTAATTGAACCCGGATTTACCCGGCCAACGGTCTTGACAGATGTTAACACCACAGAGGCGATGAAGAATAGAACGTAGTATGTGCAAAGTATTAAACTCCATTGTTTTAGTATAGATTTATAGACGAAACGCGTTCCAAGTTATTATAATAGTACAAGTTAGCAAGTTATTGTCTACTCAATTGTAAGTTACGTATAATATGACGCTTTACGAGTTTCTTCAGGCAAGTTGTGCTACAACTTGTGAAACTGCGTTCCCCGTTCATAACTTGGGCACGGTGATCGCTCCGTAACTTTGTGTGTTATTTACTGCTTACAAAACACTTTGTTGGATTTCGTTTTATACAAAAGGTGTGTTAATTTTTACCGACTTCTGAAATTCTTAACTCGTCTGTACGCTTATTACGTGATAACTTCGGAAATTCCAAATGGATTTTGATGATTCTTGTTTTATATTGTTGGTGATACATCAGATGTTTGGAAATATACACAAGTCATATAAATGACACTTATTAAATTCACATTTAAATTATTAGAATATCAATAATTGTAGTTGGCTGAGTAAACAATAGTTACTAATTATAACTCAAAAAAATCTTGTTAAATATTGATAAATTTATTCATATTGGTAAATCTTTGAAGCGGGACCTTATAATATTATGTTACAAAAGAATCTTTAAAATCCATTCATAGATGGCGGTGTAATCGCGTGTCAAACCATCGCGTTTCGTTGATTCAAGCGACCATACGACATTTTATAATTTATATTTTATTAAAATTGAAGTTTTAATTCACTATAACTGGGGTAGTTAAATATTAACATGCATATGGTGATAGTACAACAATGATTTTTATAAAAAATTAAATAATTTGCGGAATATGTGTGTTAAAAAGTTTTTACAAAAAAT
>DVZL01007204.1:0-10879 GCA_018236625.1 Lasaia peninsularis | reverse complement strand
CCATGATGTGACAGGGGGTAAGCCCGTCGCCATATAGGACACAATCGGGTTTCCTCACCATGTTTCACTATACCACTGAGGCTATTTTTAATTATTTCACTATTTGGAAGTATTATTAGATGCACCACTTTGAATAATCATATTCGTTAGAACACCGACTTTTATTAGTTGGTTCTATTTAAGTACATACTTATAAGCACCCATGATTAGCTTCAAACTTCCGTTCGGGTTCAAGTTTGACCCCCGCCATGTACCAATAAGTTACACCATGTACCAATAGATTAAATCTTACGGTGATGGAAAACATCGTAATCTAAGTTTGGACCTAGTTTCCCTTCTGGGTTGCAGAGGTCAGATGGCACTTGCTTTGCGTAAAAACTAGTGTCCTAGTCGAAATCCCTAGATTAGGTAGCCGATCCCAAAATATTCTGATATAATACGAGATAAGGCTAAAATTAAAGAATTAGGTCCCATAATGTCACAGGTCTGTGGTGATTCCGTCGCCATAACAGGTTCAAAATTAAACTTAGGTAACGTTATGTTTTTCAGATAAACTGATAAAGCTCATAGAAATAAGTTGTTATACTTGGGAATTCAGCCTGGGACCTCGTGCATCGAAGTCAGACACAGATTGCGCTCGACTACAGTGGTTTTATTTAAATTTGTTTATCCTACTAATATTATAAACGTGAAAGTTCGTAAGTAGGTATAGATGGATGTGTGTATGGATGTTTGTTAATCCTTAACGAAAAAACTACAGAATAGAATCAGATGAAACTTTACAGTAAGATAGATTATATGTTAGAATAACACATAGGCTATTTTTTAACCGACTACATTAAAAGAGTAAATCTTTTTACGAATTAATTATTATAAGTCGGAAATAATTCTGCTCTTTGAACGCTATTAAATAATTCATGGGTACGGAGCCGCGGGTGGAAATCTAGTTTATTTATAATCCAACAAATTTCTCTCGTAACTCTATCTGTCTGTCTTTTACGCTTTCACGCTTAAACCACTAAAGCCGTTATGACGAAATTTGATACAGAGATAAAGTCGACCTTGAGAAAAAACATAGGCTACTTTTTAACCGACTACATTAAAATAGGGTTTGTTGTATTGTATTGTGACATGTATATAAGTATTATTAGTCATAACAATTACTGCCCTTTGAAAGTTATCCGTGTTATTAAAATAATTCACACGGGCGAAGCCGCGGACGGAAATCTAGTTAGGTATAATTCAAATAAGTTTTGAACATCTTTAGTTTGACTAAAGTTATTACAAATTTGCATGTGATTGCACAGTTAATAGTGGCTGGATTGCTAAATGATAAATGTTATAAATTGGAAAGTAGGTATGTTTGTCCTTCCACCGCTCGGAAATAAAGCGATATTATTATGTATAAATCTATGGAAATAGTTTGGACCCTGATGGAGGCTGCTTTTTATCTCTATGTCTAATTGAATTCCTGCGAGTGAAATAAATAACTAATTCGTGACATTACTCTCTATAAAAAAAATATTAATAATTGTTGTCAAAATAAGGATAAAATATCAGATATCTTATTTTAAATGAAAAACGTTTACTTCTTCCACATATCGCTTATAGTAGAAAAAAAATTAGAAATAGTAGTTTCGCTTTTTACAGTATCATCATAAAACTTAATTTACTAACAATATTTTGTGCTGTGCAGCAACTCGCTCGGGTGGGTATCCACCGCCTTACCTATTCCTGCTACCACAATGACATTGTTATGTTCCGGTCCGGAGGATAGAGTAGCCAGTAGCACATAAGTATACTTTCTAGCCTTGGCGCTTGGTGAAACTTCATTTTATGTTATTAAATTTTAATAAACACTTGCACATCTGTAATAAACCCTGAAGATGCTGTAATAAAGCGAAACCGGTCGGCTATTATATAAAATAAATAAATAAATAAATTTTGTGAAATAGTGCAAGTGTTTATTAAAATTTAATCACATATAGCACATAAGGTCTAACAGCCCGACCACAGGGCAGCGGTACAACATCTATGGTGTCTATAGACCACGGTTATCTCTTACCATCGGGTAAAAGTTTCAAGAGTCTCCGAAACTGGCGAAACTAGCAATACACTCTGCCTACCGCAAGAGACTTGAAGATATGTATGTGTGAAATTCTTTGGACATTCTTTTACCTAAAACTTCCATTGCGTAAAGGAGGGAGGGAAGCTGGTAGAACCCCTCCATAATATTGCGTAAGAATCGCAAGCGCGGGTTTCTGTAATGTTATCTACGTTAGTGTAACACGAGACGATCGCGAAATGTGGTGGCTAATACTGTTTTGTGTAGTGTGTAATGTGCTGGCTGAAAATGACACTAACAGTACGTAGATTTTTATTGTCTAACGCTTTGGGAAGCTTTTGGGATGTTAACTTAACGCGACTGCGTCCACGTTCGAATTTAACTATAATACATAAGAATAGAATAATTTATTTAGTTCATCAAATTACACATACTTAGAAACTATACGATCCTTGCTTCATAAATTAGGTTAATATCTGTGCTATAGGATAAACAGTGACATTTGCACAATTTTGCACATCTGTGTACATGTGAGTTCTGCGTGAATTTATCTATATAAAAACGTAAAAATAAACACATAATGTGTGTTTATTTTTCAACGGTTAATAGGTTTTCTATAACAGTATAAATTATAACAAATAAATACTCCGTCACAGACTTTTATATTATACAGAATAAAAGATAGAAAGATTAGAAATTTCCAATTTTTTGTTTATCTTATTATATAAGTTAAGGTCCAATAAATGGTACAAAGCTTTCGCTAAACTACTCCTATTAAATTAGCTGTCTGCCAGTAAAAGTCCCGTCAAAATCGGTCTAGAGATAAGCAGGAACAAACAGATAGACAGACAAACATTCTAAAAAATACACCTTGTACATATGTATTTATTAAAAGGCGTTAATTTTAATATTACATACAGACACATACAATTTTATTTATTTGTATATAGATATGCGTAATACGGATTTTGTATATTATCTTTAATTTCATGATCGCCTTTGCAGTGGAGCGTAGGAGGTGTTTTTGAAGCACAATTTCTTGGGTTCAATTCCCGGATACGGCAGCTTTTACTAATTTTGTTTAGTTTATTTAAAAAACAAAACGTTGTCTGACTGGACTTGGTGATATGGTGATCATCTTTCTTCACATCTTTCATCTTAGCCTAATTCCGTATTATATCAGATGATATCGGGGTCGGCTTCCTAATCTAGGGGATTTGACTAGAATACCAGTTCTTATGGAAAGCGACTACCATCTGAGCTCTGCAACCCATAAGGGAAACTAGTCCCAAACCTAGATTAGGTCGAATTCAATGAATTCAGGTTTCCTCATGATGTCTTCCTTCACTGTAATAGCACTCAGAAAATGTACATCAGTTATAAAAACTCATTGGTACATGGCGGGGTTCGAACTTGGACTACCAGAATTGAAGTCCGAAGCGCGTACCACTAGACCACCGAGGCTCTCAAATCACCGGACCTAATTTTGTAAGTTAGTCGTGGGGTATGCCTCTGCCTACCCGTTCGGGGATAAAGGTTGGGATCCAATCCTGAGTTATATTTACAGATAAACTTAAAAACTACTGGATCGACTATTATGAAACTTGGTATATGTACGTATTTTTTCACGGAGAAGGTTTGTATGATATTTTCACCGATGTCACTCGCCGCCAGGTGGCGCTGGCGTTGTTGGCGTAGCTGGTAATATATAAATATCCCTGGATATATTATATCTTCTTTTCATTCGTCTTGGCGTTAATCCCGGTTAGAACCAGGGTCCGCCTTCCTAATCTTCTTCCTCCACTTTACGATCTTGAGCATCATCTATCGTCAAATCATTGGCTCGCATATAAATCTCCACAACGTCAAGCCAGCGCTTCTTCGGTCTTCCTAAAGATCTTTTGCCAGGTACATATAGATAGTAGCCTGGATATATCATTTAAATTGATCTAACCCCAAAGTAACCAAATTACATGTTTGTGTTATGGATGTTAGACACACACACCATGACCCGGAAATACAGACATCAACACAAAAATGCCTCGTCGGTAATCGAACCCGAGCCTCGCGGTTGGTCGGTAACGTTAGGCGTGTACGCTAACCCCTCGACTAATGGGCGGTCAAAGGAAATTTAAGTCATTTTTTTTTTGCAGTTTTATTTGTTTATTCTATTGATAGGTACTTTAAAAATTACACTTATATGATTATTGAAGGTGTGAATGATCCATTATGATAAAATTTACACTCAGTGATAATTATCACATGTTAGTTATTATTTAACCGACTTCCAAACAGCATATTTTCAGTTTGATTGTATGTTTTTCTTCATATTACCTTGTAACTTTTTATTAACCAATTTCGATAAGCTATTTAGAGTACCTAGTACCTTGACTAATCGTGGGTGTTCTAGTATACATATTCTGTCAACCCCTTTGAAGATAATAGGCGTGAAGGTATTTTTTCACAATTTAGAGTAGATTTTTCGTTTATATCTGAGGGCGGTGTCAAGAGTCTCCGAAACTTTGCTTTTTTAATTTTAAATACAAACAGACAGACGGAATGACTAACAAAAAATCCAACAAATACTATTCTGGTATTATTTTAATATTACAAACAGACACTCTTTACTATTTACCATTTAGTTACAGAGATTGAGTAATTCCTTTTTATAGAAAAGATCGAAGTTGATAGACAATTATTTTATATTATTAAACTATTATTACACAATTACTTACCACCAACCACAAGATGTATTTTAAACGATTTATACGTTACTTATAGTAAATTACCTGTGTCCGTCCATTTAAAAATAATAAACAACTGACTAAGTGTGAGTTGGACTAAAAACAGTAAAAAAATCAACTTCAGCTATCACGGTTTTTATAATTCATGGTGATAAACAAACAGACTTTGACAAAATCTTAGTAATAAGATCCAGTTTTCACCCTTTGTGTTAAGAATCCTTTAAATAATGTAAAAACCATTATTTGACTAAACAATTTTTTAATTGATTTTATATATTATTTCAATGGTCGAGTTTAATTAAATGTTACAAAGCTTTACTTTTTCAAAATGTAGTTTTTTGAAAATGAAAATGAAAATTATTTATTTGCCGAATATGTGTGTTTAAAAATTGTTACAAAACAAAAATTTTAATTATATCAACATATTCGACCACAATGTCGTGTGCAAATATTTTAATTTTGTAATACTAGCTCTCTAACCAGACTTCACTTCAGTGGACACAAGATAAAAGAAACACAGACGAATCCGCGAAGCTTCTAGACATGTATGCAAAACATTTCATAATGTAAAATCGTGATAGTTAATAATATTTATGATATTAAATATAAGCTTGACGAGGAAAATAATTAGTCTCTATACTGTATATCTTGCTAGCTGTACTCGCGTCTTCGTCCGTGTTTTAATTTTATATGTAATCTATATAGATTCCTAAAATATAATACTTAAACAAAAGTAGCTTCAATTACTCCGTTTTGAATCAGAATTTCGCGTCACTCACTCAAACCCTAGAACTATAGGCGCACGAGCGCAGCGAAATATTTCGGGCTGCAATTGATGCCTTACAGTCATTTGCTACTAATCTACTAATTTAGATTGTGCCCTTATATTACTGAGGGTGCTATATACATACATCATTTGATTGATTAATTAAATGTCACATATGTAGGATGAGGAACCTTCGCTTAATTTCAGTCCGTTATGAGAAATGTTTATGAACAATTTAAATGATCCCGCCATTCTGAAATGCCACGATGAAGTTTCCCTCTTCTAGAAAGCTGGCTCTCTGGATAAATAAATGGAACTAGCTGGTATTGTTGAGAAAAAACGTCTCGCCCATATATCCAAAAGGGTGGGCAGAAGAATACATATGCACACTTGATTGGCCAACGATATTAGGTCCGGTTAGGTTAGGATGTTATGTTTTTCATATAATCTGAAAAAACTCATTAAGGTATATCAACTAACTTACCCGGGAATCGAAACCGGGACCTCGTGCGTCAGAGTCAGACACCAATTACATCCGACCACAGATGCGATTAAATATGTATTTTATTGCTAGTAGGTTAATTTTGTTTTAGTATTAGTTTGGTATGACTATAGCTAACTTAGAAATGGGGTAAACCTATCACTCGTTAGGGAACTGAACTAGAAATTGAAGGTAATACATTTTTGAACTAGTAGTCAGTCGAAAAAGGTAGTAGAATACAGCAACAGTTTACTTCAAAATAGTACGACGGCTCAACATGTTGCTATCACCGTAACGTTAATGTTCGATACTATCATGTATATTATGTACATGTATATATGTATATGTATATTGTACAGTATATAATTACCACCACAAATACGATGCTTGGATGTTTCAGTTTTGAGACCAAGGCAGCCGTTAATTACCCATACTAATTAGTTATTACTCTTCAAAATTTCAGACTCCAGTTAAATCATTAACCTTTAATTTTATAGGCACAGCATATCTTTTACCATCAGGAAATCCATCTGAATAAATTCTTAAGATTATTTGGTAAATAAGATAACAAAAGTAGGTGAAGTTCTATTATTAATTTTGTTTACATTTTTATTCTATAACATATGTATCGTTTAATGAAGGTTTTATGTAATTAAAAGTAATTAATTATTATTTGTGATTATTTATTCTGACTTAGTTTAATCATTCAAAATATTAAAAGTAATTAATTATTTATGATTTATTTTTTATTTGCTATTTAATTATTAATATATTTAAATGCAAAACACTTGCAATGTCTCACGTTTCACTTACTGTTATTAATTTCAACAACGGAAAATAAGGAATAAAAATATTAATATTTCGTAATAAGTTTTCTACTTTGAGTACATTTTCTACGTTCTTTCACGGAGAAGGAAAGCATCGCGAGGATGTGCGGATTCGTGTATTTTAATTTTGCCCAATTTAGAAGGTCCGCGATTTAGAACAGGGCCTAGTTTCCCTTCTGGGTTGAAAAGGTCAAGTTTACTATGTATGTTAGACCATCTGCATTCCTACCAGAAAGCTCGAACATTGATACCAACATGTCCACTGATGCTGTACAGCAAATTTCCCGGGTAGCGACCTCCACCTAACCTATAATAGTCGTGTTGTGGTCTGGAGGGTAGGGTAGCCGGTGGATTTCTACATCAAACCAAACAGCCGCCCACCGGACAACGACGTACCTATAACATCGTGTTTATAAAATATCCCATAAAAAAACCCTAGATTATCTAATATAGAAACGGAATAAGGCTAGGACGAAGAAAAAACATAGGGATTAAACATTACAAGGGCAAAACCAAGGCTATAATTAATAGTCCTAAAACAAATATAGGTACTTAGCATAATATAATAATAATAAAACACATTTATTTCCTTATTAACTAACTATTTTTTATAATAATGTCACAATTTAAATTTCAAATTGTATTGTACAATGTTTTATTAAGGTTATTATAATAATGAAATTATTAATGAAAGGCAATTATCTAATAATTCAAG
Source organism: Lasaia peninsularis (assembly GCA_018236625.1). Taxonomy (NCBI): domain Eukaryota; kingdom Metazoa; phylum Arthropoda; class Insecta; order Lepidoptera; family Riodinidae; genus Lasaia; species Lasaia peninsularis. Next base: position 3,281 of record DVZL01007204.1, on the reverse strand, counting down.
ATAGTTTTGCTACAAATATAGTATTCGACATTGACGTTTATTGGACCGTCAAGTTACAAAACACTATTTGAATTATTATAATTGTTAATAATTTAGAATTAAATTAATGAATTATTACTATTTAAGTGGGTCAAAGTCTGTTTTATTATTTTCAATTTAACGAGGAACGAAAATAATTACAATAAAATTAAATATCATTACGGCCATTTTTCCGATTGTTTTAGGCAGAGTTACATACTTATCCACCATCGATAAGGGACGAAAATGATTAAATAAATTATTATCGTAGCATCCATATCGCCGTAGGAGAAGCATATGTATATACTTACGCACTCACGATTAGCCAACGACCATAGTTCCCATCATGTGACATCCATCACCATACCGGACACAAATTAATGACAGTTACAAGCAACGTTACGAATTGATGATATACTGAAGAAACTCATAAATTAAAGTTTCCTTGCCTGGGAATCGACCCCGGGAATCCGTGGCCTAAAGTCGAAAATCGACTTCGCTTGACCACAGATTCGATGAAATAATTAAAGAAAAATTAATAAGACTTAGAAATAAAATAATTTATCGTTGATGTTTTTAAAATAATAAATCTACTTTGAGTGTATGGCCGCTGGTAGACTTGCATATCGGACATCAGACAGCAATGCACCTACAACTTCTATAATATCCACGGTTATCTCTCACTACTAGGAGAGCCGTCTGCTTGTTATTTTTTTATATTTAAATAGATACCAGAATATATTTAATAAGCACCCAGATCCGGAAATACATCTACGTTCACAAAACAAATGCAGCTCCCGTCGGGATTCGAACCCGGGTCTCCCGATTAGTCAGTGGTGTGAGGCGCTCTCGACCAGTGAGGCGGTCAACGGCCTGTTATACCTAACCTGAGTAAACTTTACTTTGGTAAAAGTATACCATCGTAAGTGTACTGTAAGAAAGAACAGCTAAAATTATTCTGAGAGTTAAAAAATCAACCTAGGGTCCGAGTATATTACCATCTTTCATTATCCGCAGCAATTTATTACCATCAAGAATTGTTAAATATACCATCATAAACTACAAATATACCTTCTCTTTTAAACATTTAGTAATTGTATACCTTCTATTATACTAGATATGCCTGCGACTTTGTCCGTGTTTCAATTTAATTAAAGAAAGATAGCCTTATTTACTTCTTGTTACATTCGTCCAGCCGTTCCATAGATAAGCCAGAATGCACCGTGCATATGTACTACATAAATTATACATTACCTAAAAGGAGATTATTTTAATTTCACAAATAGATTTTATTTATTTGTGTAGATGTAAACAGAAAAAGTACAAGTGTTTTCTTAAATGGAGTTCCACAAAGAATAGACGATGAAAAATATATACACCTTTCCTTCATCGTAGGCGGTTAAAACCTCAGTACCAACACCTAAATTTTGTAATTACCGACAATCGTGCGGCACAACGAAGGTCTTATTTCTCAACATAAAACATTAATTTTCGGCGAAGGTTCTGGTTTCTTGTAATTATTAATGTTGTAAAAATTATTTATGTTAGATATATCCATATATGTGTTGTTTCAAAATATTAGCTAAGAAGCAGTAGAATCTATCTAATACTATTAAACGAGCAATTCTTGTTTGTATATTTATTTATACCGGCGATTTCGGAAACAGCTCTAACAATTTCGCTGTAATTTGGTATTTAGGGGGTAAAAAATTGATCTAGATAGGTCTAGGTCTTATGGAATTGCGAATCACGACATCTATACAACTCTATACGTAACACTTGGTATGTCAGATGGCAATTTTAACTACCGAGTCGGTTGCCCAGGTACTTTCCTAATAATGAAAGATTAACAACTGAATTAAACAGTCAATTTTTTTTGTTTATTTTATATAGGTTTTTTTCAAAAGGTAATACAAATTACTAGGATGTGACAAGTGACAAGTTGGTCCCCACCACATTATCGAGTACGAATCCCTTCTCAGGCAATGTCCTGTTTTTTAGATAAACTAGAAAAAACACACCTTGTGTTCAACCCGGGAATCGAAACCAGGACCCCATCGATGTCTGATACCAACTACGCTGGACCACAGAGACGATTAGGTTTCTTTATTCACTTGCAAAAATAATCACGACGAAATTAAGTAAAAAAAATTCTATATTCTCTGTATATGTTTAGATACAACGGGTATTTTAATATGGAAACTATATATGTACACGAGAAAGCTTAAATTTTATAAATTTATTTTAAAAATGTAATTAGTGACGAAATTTAATTAAAAACTTAATTAATAACGAAGTTTAACTTAAAATTTAATTATTGACGTAATTTAATTTATAATTTAATTATTTAGGAAATTTAATTAAGGAAGATAATAATTGTGCTGTGCGCTAAGTAAAGTAAACTTGTTTTATTTTTATATTGTAATTTTTTTTTTTTTTCAACCCAAACAGAATATTATTTTAACTGCCCGTCTGTTTGTTTGTACACGGTAATCTCTGAAACGACAGAACCGATTTTGACGGGACTTTAACGGGCAGAGAGAAAGACATGTAATAAAGAATAGCTTAGACTGCTTTATTTTATAATTGTATAAAATAAAATAATTTAACAAAAACGCGGACGAAGTCGCGGGGACAGCTAATAAATAATAAAAAACGTGGATGAGTATTTAAAAATAAAATTGAAAGAGATATCAACACATTATATACTATGTATTAAGAGAAATAAATAGTAACTTATTTTAGATAATAACTGTTATCTTTTGGCTTATTTTGCAAAAAATAAACTAATAATAGGCGTAACAATTTTTTTACGATCTTAGTATAATTATATTTTGATACGTTCAGAAATAATGTTATCATGTTTATGATAAATTTATGTTTTTAGAAGTATGGGTTTAAATAATTTACGGTTACGTAACTGTAATTAGTTTATTTTTAGGGTTCCGTATCTAAACAGAAAATTCTAAAATGTACTTTTTTGGTAGGTATATGTAGCTTCGACCTTGTAAACATACAAATGCATTTAATAAAAAGCGATTACTTTAATCTATACACACAAATAAAATTGGAGTGTATGTATGTATTTTTTAGAACTTTTGTCTGTCTTTCTGTTTATACCCGCTAATCTCTGAAACGGCTAGACAGATTTTGACGGGACTTTTACTGGCAGACAGCTGTTTTTATAAGAAACTGCTGAGGCTACCTATATTTTAGAATTTTATTTTAGAAATGTATAAAATAAAACAATTAAATAAAAACGC